>PVKB01000065.1:1155857-1317330 GCA_004027205.1 Ctenodactylus gundi
AGAGGAAGAATGTTTTTAGCATGTAGATCAAGTGGATTTTCTCATGTTGCAATAATGGCCACATTTTATGTTGTTGGCTCTTCCTCACCGTTTTTGTCCTGGAGCCACGTGCTACTTTTTATGCAGCACGCCGTCTCCTCCTGCGGCAGCCTGGGTCCTCTCTAGGGTCAGCAGGATTGTCATTCCTCAGGACTTTGCTTTTCTGGGGTGGTTCTGTGGTTTGCTTCCTTATGTACTGGAATACGTCTTTAGCTAACTCTCTAAAAAAAAAAAAAAAATGGCAGGGTGTCTATTTTCTGAGATTGTGCATAGAAGCAAATATTTATCTTATTTTCCTGTTCATAGTTGGTTGATAGTTTAGCTGTGTACAGAATATTAGTTCAGAAGTAGTTTTCCTTCGGGATGTTTAAGGCATTCTTCCCTTTACTTTCCAGCTGCTAGCTTTGACGGAATGTCTGATGCTTGCATGACTTTTCTTCTTTTGTTATTATTGTCTCTGAAAACTTTTCATGTTGTCTCTTCATTTGCTGCTCCAATTTCTCAAAAAATGTGCTTAGGTGTGGATGTTTAATCGTTCATTGTGCTGGCCTTTTAGTAAACAAATGGAAACTGTAGACATCTGACCAATAAGCTGGAAAAGTCTCTTAAATTCTTTATCTGATAAATGTTTTATTGTCTATCTTTTCTAAGTTTCCTGTAGTGCAATTATTGAATATATTGCAATGTGTTAAACATACACACACACACATATATATGTTTAATTGATGCAAATTTTTCCTGTGAATAAAAAACATTTAGTTTTTAATTTCTGGTAGCTTCATTTTATTCTGTAGTGAAGCCTTTTTTTTGTCACAATTTAGTCTTGTTTCAAGGATAGGGGGTCTTTTAGAACTCCTTGAATATTTATTAGATTTTAAAAGTTTTCTTCTACTACCTGAATTATCTCCATGGAGGCTTCCTGTTCTTGGTCTTATTCTTCCACGCTACTGACTCTCCCCATATTTTTTCTTTTGCACACACATTTTAAAAGAAAGGCAATATATAAAATGGTGTGGGTGTTCTCTACTGTGTATATAAGTCGGCTTCCCTGCCAAGGCTTTCCTATAACTTGCAGTGATACGTGAAGTAGATTAAGGTGGGGTGAGGTGTGTACTTTAGAAGGTATTCCTTTAGACTGTGTGGGCAAAAAGTCTCTAAAGACAGATAATGTGCTCTCCAAACTCCAGAAACACTGGTATCTCTGCTTGAATTCTTAGCGTCTGCGAACATTTTCTGCCTGATTACAGTCTGCTCAGTCCCACTTTTTGTCTTTTCTTTCTCTCTCTCTTTTTTTCTTGCTTCCTTCCTCCCTCTCGCCACCCTCCCTTCTCTCCTTCCTTCTTTATTTCTTTGTTCCTGCCTAGAAGTAATTATTGGCAGCCTGATACATAAAGAAACCTTCACGCCAGTCTCTGTTTTGAATCTCATTTTTAACTGCTTTGCTCTGTAGAACCTTTTTCGCTGCGAACTGGAATCTGTTCAGTCTTAAATGGGCAGAACCACATTCACCTTCCTGCAACTCTGAACATGGTGAACTCTTGGCAGTCATTGTCCCCTCTTGTTTTACTCCTTTATAAATTACTTTGTTTTATTATAATATTCATTTTTTCTTTTAAAGTTTGATGTTTTGCTGTAATGCTTTCTTAGGGAATATTGTTGACCATAGTGTGTGCTCAGTCTACCTGCTCAAGGAAGAACCAGACTTACAAGTTCAAATTTTTATGTTTATCCAATTTTTCAAAAGGTGAATCAGTATTCAGTTATCTAAAATATAAAATTTTAGAAATATTATTAAAAGAACAATGTACAAATATGGAGCTATAAAGTAAGTTGAAATCCTTATGAAGAAAAAATCTGTAGATTAAAATGTTCACCCCTGTAAGGATTATTAATTAAGGATATATCTGCACTTACCTGAATCCATATCTAGCTGATTTATTTTTATAAGAATTGTGTAAGAATTATAATGCTTGACAAAATGTCACCAACCAGTAAAGCCATGATGATAGATCACATTGAATTTAAAATTGCATAAGTATTAAAAGATTAAAAAGGCTCCATTAGTCAAACTTTCATGTCTAAATTGGACGAAATATTTATTAAATAGATATATGAGTGGATCACTATAAAAATCAATATAAATGTCACTTCTACTCATTGTTCAAATTACTGAAACATGTTTTAAAATTGGCTTATGATACTGTTGAGAGATTTAGCATTATTTGAAAATCTCACTATTCCACGAGGAAAATTTTTATATGATGTCCAAGTTGAATTTCTATATTGGTAAAAGTTCTGAAAAATGTCTGGCCAAATTTGACTGACTTCTTCATGCTGATGGGGTCTTAGGAAAAGATATGTCCTAACAAGCATCTCTTTTTAAATTCACATAAGACGTTTCTCTCTAATTCTGTAGATTTTAATTATTCAGGTAATTCCTCCTCCTCAAACGTGAACTGTTCCGTGGCTGAGTTTTCCCCTGGAAAGTTCCCAGGATTAGCTTTTCTGGAAATGGCACCTGAGATTACCTGAACCCGGTGCATGCTACTGATTTTACAGGGAGCCAAGGGAGGAGAGCTTTAGGTGGGAGTTATGGCCCCTCAGTTGCACAATAATTTAGCAGGACTGGAGATCTGTTATTTAGAAAATAATTTTAGCTTGCTGAGGAATCTACACGGCAATAAACGACTCCTTTCTGGACCCTTGAAGTTTGCTCGGCACATTATGCGGCCGACCTCTTTCCTTCGCCCTGGGTACTAACATATGAAAGAAATTGTTACGTGTGTACCACGTGTCCCTTAAGCTTCTCATTTCGCCAGCTTTTCGAAGCGCTCTTTCTCGCTCCTGTGATCTGTTTCTTTCTCTTTTCTCAGCTGTTTCTTCTGAGCTGCCATCGATGTTGTTACACCTCAAATATTTCTGGGTGTTTTTAGTCAGAAAGATATTAAAAACGATTAATGGTTAACAATCTGCTTTTCTTTTAAGAAAACCCCTCTTTAAATTAGCGTTTTGTACATGATAAACTACGATGGGAAGGTCACATATTTTTCTTAAGTAGGTGTTAAATGACATAGCTCAGATGAATTTTATATAAGAAAATATCTTCACATGACTTCAAAATCTTGAAAAATAATGTTGGTCTCAAATAGTTTATTCATAGAGAAAGGTCAACAAGCCAAATCTAATATGTTTAGATTGGTTTTTATAATTTAAATATTACTGTGAATTTCAAACATCTCTAAAACTCAAAAAGGTAAAGATATGCAACTTAGGTGTAATATTTTATAATTTGTGTGACATCACAGTAAGTTAGAAAAGAAAAAAATATTTTAATTCCACATGAAGAAGAGGTAGGCAAAAATGTTCCTTCTAAAAAGAAACGAATACTTTTTTTTTTAGTGTAGAAAATGTTAAAGATGTTTTTGATTGAATTTTTGTTATAAATTATTTAGCTTTTAACTATTACCAGGTCAGTTTTACTCAAGATCAGGATAACCTATAAAAACTGTTGGTTTTACGAGAAGAAAAAAATGTTTTTGGAAATAAGTAAAACTAACACTTAATAAATCCTTTTACATATTAATTTCTTTTGGAAATATATTTTAAAACTAACTATTAAGATATATATTTTCACACTATATGGTTATAGTTTCTACTCTGAGAATTTTGTGTGCAATTATGATAATAAAGAATCTATACTTTTTACATATTTGTTTTAGACACCACAATTCCTGGCCTACTTGGGCTCCATGAAAATTACAAGCAAAAATATATTATTCTATTATGGCTTATATTTCTACCATGGTTGACATTTTTAATTCGATATTTCACAATGCGTTTTTGTCACAAAGATTCCCCTACCTGAGCATTCCAAATACAACTTATCAGAAACTGGGGGAAAATATTGAGGTAACTACAAATTGACACTTTGTCTAATCTAACCTGGCACCTGCCTTTTTTTTTCTTAAATTTTTTGTTAATGTTCTAAAAACTTTTATTTATTTCTTGTATATTTATTTTTTGAGACAGAGTTTTTCTCTGTAGTCCAGGTTGGTCTTGAACTCATTATGTAACCCAGACTAGCCGTGAACGCCCGGCAATCCTCCTGCCTCAGCCTCCCCAGTGCCGAGGTATGTGCCACCAGGCCCTGTTTATGTGGTGCTGCAGACTAGAACGCATGAAGGCCTTTCACTTGCTAGGCAAGTGCTTTAATGACTGAACTATGCCCTCCCTGCCCCTCCTCCCGCCAGCCCCAATGAAATATTCAAAAGGAGAAACTTTGTTACTTACACATATCGCACATATTAACTACACTATGTTTTTCATTTTGCATGTGGACCAAGACAAGACATCTCCACATATTGGGCATGCCTGGGACTTTTTTTTTTTTTTAAGAAAAGAAAAAAAAAATACAAAACGGAAAAGAATAGGAGCAGAATCTGAGCCAATGACAAGAGCCTTCACAGACACTGGCGGGCAAACACTGCCCAGGTTTGTTGTAGGAAGCAGGTCTGTGGCCATGATGGTGGAAGTCATCAGAGAACAGGAGGAAGCCAGTGTAGAAGGAATAGCAGGGGCCCAACTGGACCCTGCGCTCCAGATCTCCACTTCCTCCATGGACAATGTTGAAGGCTAAATCTCAGTTCTTCTTCTGAAAGATGACCAATCAACACATCTGAATGTACTTAATCAGAAAGTACTTCAGAACCTGGTTGGATAACAGTAAAGGACCAAGTATATGAAAAATATTATTAGACAAGGAGTCTCAAGTTTTCAGAAAATGAGGGGATCATGGGGCACTATACTTGTCAGTAGATCCAACCATTGATGTGTTCATGGCTGAATGGGCTGCTAGGAAGTGGGGCCTGGTGAGAGGTCCCTGGGGGTGTGGTTTGGAAAGATATATTCTTGCCCCAGCTCCTCCCTTCTCCCTGCTTCCAGCAGCCCTGAGAGCAGCTTTCTTCCCTTATGCCAATCTACCATAATGTTTTTGTCTTGTAGCTGGCAGGCCATGGACTGAACTCACTGAAACTTCATAAAAAATTAAAAAATTAAAAAAAAAAACAAGCCTTTCCTTTAATTTGGGTCTATTCATATTTTTCTCCAGTGAAAGGAAATCAGATTAATACAATGTTTAACTATTGTAATAGAGGTAAGAAAAGAAAGCAAAGGACAGGGTGGCAGTAAGTAATGAATTAGAGAAGACGAAACACTGTTAAGTAAATTAATTTTTAAAGCAATTTGATTTGTAAATAGGCATGCGTTTAGTTTTGTCATTTTAGAAACAGGCTAGTTGACAATTCATAACAGATGATGATTTGTAGTTTGAGTTAATGGATTTCCTTGAGTAAAATTACTTTTTTCTTGAATAAAAAAGAGCCATCTTGAGATATTTCTATGCTTTTCTACTGTGTAAACAGCTCAACTAGCATGGTAAATACTCACAAGCTGTGTTTTGAGTTGCAATTCACTGGCTGGGTGAGAATTTCTACCCTAAAGATCCCTCCTTTTGAGCACTTGACCTTATTTGATATGCTGACATGACCTAACACTGCCTTTCATTGTCTTTGGCCATTTCTCACTTGGACCTGTAAAGGTACAATAGAATTTGGTGGCACGAAAAAGTGCTGTTGATCCATCTGTAAAACTCCATTCTAAGTAGGGTCTGGCTGCAACTAGACGTAGCAGCTCTCTCTATGGTCACTAGGTAGGCATGGCCAGCTAATTAAAAAATTAGACATACCTGTAAGAAAAAAGGTTAAAATTTCATTTTTGAGGCAGAATAGGGCTCTCGGATGCACGATTTCAGCTGACTCTGCCTGGAATTTGGTAATGTGGCTTGTGTTTGGGGGCAGCATCGGCATTAGAAGAGCACTGCCTCCTTCCCCTCTCTGTACTGTGTGGCCGTCCCTACTCCACAGCTCTGTGCCATGTGGACCACATTTGTTGGATTACTGGCCTGTTGTCTGCTATTGAAATCATGTCTAGCCATGTGGCTCGTCCTCACCACCACTTTATTTTTGTTGCACTTTCAACCAGATTTTGTGGCTAATGATATAAACATGATGGTAGGAGAAGTGCCAGTGGACTAATGTGCTTTTCCCTGTGAAGATTTTGAGAAAAATTAATGTATTTTTCCACGTTTTCTATCAATACTGCAATGCCATAATATGTAGAGTAGCCTCAGACGAGGAAGCAGTATGTGTATAAAAAGATCAGGAAGGAGGACATCCAGGGATATAAAGCTATGAATTTTTTTTTGTAGATTCTTACGATTCTTTTGCAAGTTCTCTGTGTTCCTTCTGCCTGTCCTTCCCTTAGTGCCACACCACCCACAGTCAGACATTGGTAGAGTTGACACACACCTTGTTGTCCAACATTGAGCTCCCTTCATGGGTCATAAATCCATCTTAAAAATTAACGTTTTCCATGTCCTAACTCTGCAATGTGTGTTTTGTTCAACATATATTCACCCTAGACATTAGCCCAGAATAAGCATCCTTTTCGTAAATGTGCAGTTGATACCATCTTTTGTAAGTTCACAGAAGGCTGTTATAATGCACTAGTGTTAAATGAACGTGTTGAACTGCTGGCCGCTCAGAGACTGAGGACAGACAGGATGAGTCTGGGAAGCTGAGACAAGGACAGGATATTAGAAAAGGCATGGCCTATCCATGAGATCATTAGGAGGGTAGGAGATAACTCTTTGCGGCCCCATTAGTCATCTGTTTCTTTGTTACAAACCACACCAAATTGTAGTAAACAGTAGCCATGCTTCATGCTGAACTCAATGGCTCAATAACTTTGACTAGGTCCAGCTGGATAGATCCTCTGTAGCTCTTATTGGATCCACTCTTGAGACTGTGGTCCTTTCACAGTCCCAGGCAGGTGTTTTGAGTGGCTTCACTCCATGCCTAGAATTTGCGACTCATCCATGTGTCTTTGGCAGACTAATTCAGGCTTGTGGACATAGTCTCTGCATTCCTAAAGAATAAGTCCCGGTATACATTTACTTTTCAAGTCTTTGATTATGTCATTCAGTTAATGTTTCCAAACCAAGTCCCATGGCCAAACTTGGGTCAAATGTGGAAGGGGATGGCCCTGGAGTCTCTATAAAGGACACATGATTCAATAAGGCCCAGTACTCTTCTAGTCATCTTTCTACAGAAAGATGTCTTGTGTAGTAATAGTTCTGTTGGTTGTCACCTCTACTTCCCATCAGAATCTTGCTGGGACTTGGAATTAGTAATAGCTAAACTGTTGTCCAACAAATTGTCCATTATACAGCAGCCTTCTCAAACTGTCTTCCCAGTGGTTTTTGCAAGCTCAGTCTTACCAGCCACAAATTTGCATTTGAATCTGGAATCTGTGGCAGCTATCTTCTAAGATGATATGATCAGCAAATATGATGAGCATTTAAATTTTAAAAATTTGGGCTGGAACATAGCTCAGTGTTTGGAGTACTTGCCTAGCATGTGTAAGACCCTGAGTTCAATTCCCCAGCACCACTAAAAGTTAGTTGGACATGATGGCACATGTCTGTAATCCCAACACTAGGGAGGCTGAGATAGGAGGATTGCTGTGATTTTTGAGGCCGGCCTGGGTGACATAGTGAGTTCAGAACAAGCCTAGGATACAGAATGAGACCCTTTATAAAAAATTACAATTATTACAGTAAAAGAAACACTGCTATGAGTCTCTTTCAAAATAATTTACTTCACTTCATGCACATTTGCTCATTGCTCTTACCACCTTCTGGAGCAATTCTGGAAGTCCTCTTTCCTGAGTATCTTCAATTGTGCTGTTGTGCTGCCATAAATGTTCTAAATCAATTCAAAATGTTGACATTTCATGGTCATTTTGACTTTGGAGAAGAAACAGAAGTTACACAACACCAGATCTGGTGGATAAAGTAGATGAGGACTCATTGTCATGTTTTTATCTGACAGAAATTGTCATTAAATTTTTAACTGATTCAGGACATGGAGATGGTCATGGAAAAATAGGAAGAGAACTTCCAAAACTGCTTCAGTAAGTGGCAAAAGATGATATAAGTGTTTTTGAGACAAGGTAGAATGTTTTGAGGAAATCTAATGGCAATGTCTCTTTTACTGTAATTAAAAAAAATGTTAACATTTACTATGTATTTTGACCACACCATGTATATAATTAATATATATTAAATTGCATTCATTACATTATAGCTTATTCTGGACCAAATGCACAGTAGTGGCAGTCTTCGAAGACTTAAATTGGCTACCCACACATCTGGGTACATGTTTTTTTCCCAAGAATATACTGGGATGATAACTACAAACAAAATTTGGGGTTCTCGGCCTTTTAAAATTTTAATTTGGCCTTTTAATTGTTGATTGCATGATTATGGTACTTCATCACCTAATCTGTCCAAATGCCTACTAAATTTTTGGCATCATTTGTGGTTTTGCTTAGCAACCAATCAAGTATGGGTTGAAATCCAAAGGAGAGCCATTGAACAATGGGTCCATAAGTCTAGCAACTGGAGGGAGTCAACGGTCTTACAGAAACAAGTTCAATTGCTTTTTATTACCTGCCTCTGGGTGGCCAAATGCTTGGGCAGAAAATTTAGCTGGCTTCAGTGAGCTACATTTACACATCTCTCATTGAAACCCGGTCTTTCAATGTGGGCTAAGATACTATTGTAAAATAATTTTGTTCCTTGGCAAGTTTTTAAGTAACATGAAAGGACAAATCTGGAAGCCTGGTGATTCTAACATAGACTAAACAGGCTGCAAATTATATGAATATTTGAGGTTTGATCATAAAATACAGTGAATGTTTAAGTTTAGAAAACATTATTTCTGTAAAAGACACTCCCTTGCTTCGAACAAACTTTTCTGTCATTCTGATTTCTGAAGTGATTCTTTAAGTCCTCTTTCCTGAGTGTCTTCCATTGCACTTTCACAGCTGCCTCCACGTTCTGAATTGATTCAAAACATTGACCTTTTGTGGTAATTTTTAACTTTGGGGAAGAGACAGAAGTTGTGTGGTGCACGCTGTCGTGTTTTCCAAGCCTGCCTCTCTCTTGAATGGCACTTGGCTGCAGCATTCGCCATACTTTGACCACACCTCAGAAAGATATTCACAAAAATAACTTTCACAATGGATTCAGAAAGAGGCAAAAATGATGGGATAAGTGTGATCTAAGTGATGGGGAATCTTCTGAGGGGATTTTAGGACCAATAATAATTTTATTGTAATAGTTTAAAAATTTAATACCATCTAAAACTTATATTTTATTTTCAAGTAGGATAATAACTCCAACAGTCAACCATGGTTTGTGCTGATTTCTTTCTTCCTATATTTTCTTGGCAAATCTTGTTCACTGACAGCTCCATTTCAAGGGCTGCGAGTAGCTGGCTCCAAATGTAAGTGAGGTTATTCTTAAACCAGCTCATTAGTTGTGCCAGATGTTTTTATGTTTCTTGAAATGTAAGCTTAAAAAAAGTAATCTGAGTGTAAGTTAATAGACAGTTGGGTGAGCAGGTGTTTCATTGATAAGAGGGAGACAGCATTTTTCATATGAGAAGAAAGTGGGTAATTGTGGCCAGAGAAAAGACCACAGTTGAGAAGATGGCTTTCATTCTTTCCCCTTATTCTACCCATTTTTTCAGTGTAGCTTTGCAGGTATTGTCGTAACAGGTAGAGCCTCTTTCGCTACCGTTGCTGTTTAGATCTAGTATGTTCCCCAGAAGTCTTAAGTGTTAGAAGGTGACTGGCTCACGGGTCGCTGTGCTCACCGATGGATTCATCTACGCTGAGTTCATGTGCCATGAGGAGGCAGGGCTTGGTTGGAGGCATGGGACATGCATGAAGAGTGTAATGTGGAAGGGTTTGTTTAGTCTTGTCCCTGGCTCTTTCTTTTTCTCTCTGCTTCTTGGCCGCTGTGTAGTATGCAGACGTCCTCCATGGCAGGCCCTTTGGCTACTGTCATTTTTGCCTCGGAGCTGGCCAACCAACCATGCATGGATGGAGGTACCCGAAACTGTGAGGTAAAATAAAGTTAAGTTACACGTGTCTTGTGTTGTGTCCCAGTGATGGGGAAGTGACTGAGGCTTTGGCTTATAACTCACATTGGCAAAAAACACAGTCGATACTTCTCTATGAGAGCATCAAGCGTAAGTGTCAAGGGGCTTTGTGTACACCCTCCCTCTGTTGGCTGCTGTTTCTCCATGAGGGCAAGTGTGGAATAAGCTGCCGCGTATTGACAGATCACCTGAAGCATTGTTGTGTCATCCTGGTCACGTGCGCTAGCCTTGCCCACTCAGTCCTTCAGTGACCTGTTATGTTTTAGACCTAAAATGTCCCTCTAAAATCTTACAGTTTGAGAGGTGAGGGTCTTGGAAGCTGATTGAATCTGGAGTTCATATACTTATTTGTGGATTCATTCATGCATGAGTTCAGTAGGTCAATGTGCTGTTAGGAGCCAGGGCCTGGTTGGAGGCACCTCCCTGGGGTGTGACCTGGTGCGAGATATTCCTATCCCCTGCTCCTTTTATCTGCCATGCCCCACTGCCATGCTGTTTCTAGCTTGCAACCGTCCAACCAGGGAGTGGAACTATAGGCCAAGGTAAACTTCTCTTTTAAGTAAATTGTAGGCATCAGGTATTTTGTTGCAGTGATTGGAAAATATATTGACCAATAAATCTGTCAACTCAGACTCAACCAAATGTACAAAAGGTTATCCCAGACTTGTCCGAATGCTTGTCAGAAGCACCTGATAAACACATAGATGTATGAAAAATAACAAGTAACTTAGATTTAAGCTGCTGAGACTTGAGATGTTACACAGCACAGCATTGCTGCTCGAGACCCTGCTCCCCTAGACTTTGCTGATCCCTGATTGCTGGTGGCCAACAGTGGCCAGGGACCCTGGAGACCCCAATATCCTGGGATTTTGATAAATATTTATGGCTCAAATATTGCTCTGGACCCTGTTGTACATCTGTACATTTAGCAACACTGTTCCTTTATCCCAGGGCATTAAAGTGTTCATCACTCATTTGAACAAATTTCATCAATTTCAGATAAGGCAAAATGGACTGCAGTATCTCTGTGCCAATTACCCCGGAATAGCTAGGATAGGCTTGATACCTATCCTCCTCCCCTCTCCACCCTCTAGAAATGTCCCAGATAGGGTCTTCTGGAGTATTTAGTCAAACTGAAGTCATGCAAAGTTGTCTTTGGATTTGACATGCCACCAGAAACCTACTGGGAAAACACAGGGTTAACGCCTGGGTAGGTGCTGGCCCTCGGATGATCTGTGTGTCACAGCCCATCATTGTGAAGTCCCAGCCTCCTGCACACTGCCAGCCCCCTCTGGTAACTGATGAGGCACTTTTGGTAATAGCACCCTCATTTCCAGACATTGCCTATTTCATCATTTGCAATTGTAGGATATTTTTGACATCCTTGTTTCTTTATGTAAGATCACAGTGACTTTATGTCAGTCAATTTGTCGGTGCACACTGGTCTGCAGTGACAGGAAGCACTAAATGGATGGGATTCAATTTTAAATATAATTAATAAGTGACTTGGAAAATTCCTCTGTTGTGAATATACTTATGTTTTACCATCTACTACATTCTGTGCACTCAAAAATAGCTCCTGTCAAGTGAATTTTTTAATAAACAAGAATAAGGCTAAGCATTATTATGAAGTTGGTTTAGTGACAAGCATTTATTTTAAATGATATTGCCTTGCATCTTAATTATGAATATCAGCTACACAAACAGGCACCTTAGGTCTGTCTAATTGCCTGCTATATTTCATTATTATAGAAAAACAGAAAGGTACAGGGATGCTGTTGCTCATCTCGTTAGAATATCCCTGAAAGCTAAGTATTTTTTATCCTATTGTTTAAAGGAGGAGCTGTGATCAGATAAAATAAGCTGTTTTCTCTAAGTCACCCTGAGTGGGAGAGGAGGTACAGGATTGCATTATGGACAGTATTCAAAACTCTTTGCCTCCTGCCATGCTGCGGTTGGCCCAGGGCCACATGTCTAGGAGATGACACTTCTGGCACCTGCTAAAACACCTTGGCCTGTCTGGACCCCCCACTGCAACCCCCTGAGCACACCTGCTGGCCTGGAGTTTCCCTGGACCTTACCAGGCTTCCAAGTTTCACTTCCTCCTTCAGCTGTGCTCAGCACTCCATGGTTAGGTAAGTTTTGCTTCCCGCCTCCTTCAGTTCAGATAATATGAGGTGTTAATTTTTTTGTAGGCTTGAAAGGAAGTACCATGAATACACCCAAGTGTATTCACTTTTATGTCAGCAGTCCAAATCAAGCAATTCAAAAGTAACATTTCTTTCTAATTAAGTTGTACAAAGAGTCACACATTGTTTAACAACAAGGATGCAGCACTAGTAGAGCGCGTGTATGAGAAATGCATTATTGTGCACTTGGATTGTTGTGTCACTATCATAGCACATACGTGTGTTCTTATACAAACATAGAAGGCATGGGTTGATCCCTGGATGTGGCCTCTTTTCCTTTTTTTTTTTTTTTTTTTTTAGTGGTGGGGATCCAACCTGGGGACTTGTACTCGCTAGGGAAGTAAACTGTCATTGAGCTACATCCCTAGCCTTTCCTGTCTCCTAGTTGCATCTTGATTGTATGGCCAGGGCTGGGGCATGAAGATCAATGAAAAACTTATGTTTTGAATATAAATAGCAGTGCTTTCCACCAAATACTTATCGTTTATCATCCTACTAATTGTTATGGATGTGTGTGTGTGTGTGTGTGTGTGTGTGTGTGTGTGTGCATGGACACACATTCACGTGCAAGCTCTTCTTTAATTTTCATGGTTGTATAAGACTTAACTTTAGATAAGACCATCAAAACATAAGAGAGTCCTTGTTCTAACTTTTTCCACTTTTTTTTCCCAGAACTGAGATAAAATTAGTGTTGCAAACCAAAGTTTTATTTTAGGGATAACTTCTTTACATTCCATGTGAATTAGATTAAACAAAATGATCAGAAATCTTTGAACAGGTTTTTTTCCTTCCTTTGAGGTCAATACTAGGTTTGCCCAGTGGTCAGCTTTGCCAGCTATTTCACTCCTATTTTAATGGGCACATAAAGATCATTACATTAAAATTAATACCCATCAGGGCTTCCAAGTAGTCTACCCCCAGTTGAGATTTTAGGGAAGCTATGCTATTCAGAGGTTGAGAAGAAACCCAAAGAAATCATTATATCTGGTTAGAGTTAAGGGATTTTCACACAGGAAAAGTAATTGAAAAGTATGTCTTTTGCATAATGAAACAGATGACAAACCGGGCAAGCTGGCCTATTAATGAGCCTCCCGTAAAGCCAAGAAGCCACCGAGGCAGGGAGCGAATGCATGAAGCGGAGTCTCTGATCTCCACTTTTAACAACCAATTTTAATCAAACCATTTGATGCTCTGAGTTCTTAGGGCCCTGTGATGGTGAGGGCAATTTGAAAGAAGAAAAGGAGATGGTTTCGGATGAATCGCGAAGTAACACATACCAACTTAGAGCTATGATCAGGAAAACTTAGTTTTACTTTGGATTCTGCAGAATTCCACTTCTATCGAGGCCATGACCACCTTATCCATTAGAGGTATTAAGAGGTAAGGTAAGATGACCTCAGGCTTCTGCTTGGTGCTTCTGTTAAAAATCTAAAGATGGCAGTTCTTTCTGGAAAGGTCCATCCAATACTAAATGTGGTGAAAGCAAATAAATTATTTAGGAGACCGGAGAGCCTATTCTGTACAGAAATGTTTAACGACTATTATACTGCTGAGCTCGATGATGAAGGCCTGTAAACCCAGTGCTCTGTGAGGCAGAGGCAGAAGGACTGCAAATTCAAGCCCAACCCGGGCAGTTTACTAAGTTGATGAGAACTTGTCTTGAAACAAATAAAAGTGGGCTAGAAATACAGTCAATGCCGTAAGAAGAACTCAGTGCAAGGCCCTGGGCTTGATCCCCAGTACCACACACACACACACACACACACACACACACACACACACACACACACACAACTAGTACTAACTCAACAATAGTATTTCTTCAAGTATGTCTTGTGTTGAACACATGGTTTTGTAAATGGCTTCTTCAGATGTGTAAGGACTGAAAAATCTCTACTTTCTGCTTTTCAGGGGTTAGCAAAGGACACTGTTGTGGGTAGATACGTGACGCTCATTTTTTCTAGTTTATCCAGATTGGCTTGCAGTTATCTCCGGTTCTGGAGGGGGGCATCTCCCCACTTCAGCCGCATTTCACAGGTTGCCTCCAGGCATGAATCGTTTGCTGATGTAGAATGAAGTGGATCTTCAGAGAAAGAGTGTCCCCGTTTCTAACAGCCTGAAATGTAGTTGTGGAGAAGAATCAGATTGTAGAATAGGGAGGTGGCTCTTTTCTTCTCTAAGAAATTGAGAATGTATAGAAAATCAGTGGTCCTCAACAGTGGTCATGCCCATAATGTCATTTGGGGAAGCATTAAGGCAAAAAAAAAAAAAAAAACAAAAAACAAAAAACAAAAAACAAAACAAAACAAAACAAAACCAAAACCAAACCAAACCCTATGCCAGAAGTTCTGCTATAAATGGCCCACGGTGAGGCCCAGCTCTTATGTGTATTTCAGACTTCTTAAAAGATCCTGATGAAAAGCTAGTGTGAATCCACGATTTTAATCTAAACTTCCTCATTTCCATGGGTGAGTACAGAAATCGTGGAGGCCAGGCACAGAGCCAGGATTGGCAAAAGACAATATTCCTTCCCTCAAATCACTGAAGGTTCCTGAAACCATGAAAATCTCATGTCCCTGAACTTGCACCATAAATATGAAAGAGCATGTCTAATTTCTTTTCATGTGAAAATGAGAAATAAAGCCTTAATTCGACAACTTTATTTTCCTTCAGAGTGCTTTTTAAGGGATTCAAAAATCTCATTTGACAGAACCAGAAGATCAGAAGTTTTTATTTTGTTCCTTACTCTGTGCCTGGCACTTGTGTTAGTGTCAGGCATCAGGAGTACTTAATAAATGTTTGTTGATCCATTTCAAATAGTTGGGCCACTTTCACTGTGGCTTTGAATGAGTAATCTGAAATTTAAGCAACATAGTAATAGATGCAATTGCAAGAGTGCTAAATTGTGATAGAGTAGACAAAAACTCAACTAATTTTTCTTTCTACATGATATCAAAGAATTATGAATTTCAAAACTACTACTTTTATTTTGATTAAAATGGATTCTGGGGGAACAACTCTCCTTTTCTAACTTATCTTTGCTCTTTATTATGATTTTTCTTCTTTTTTCTCCTTTCCTTTTTCTTCTTTTTGATGATTACATCCCAAACCAACATTAGTTTTTTCTCTTTTCCCAAATCTGACCTTTAGTTTTCCTAGGCTAAGGCTGCATACTGGCTCGTGTCTCTGTATCACTCCAAGTTTTCACTTTCTTTGCCCTCAAGCCAACTAGTTAGTGAGATTTCTTAATTTTACCTGTGCATATCTTATTTCCTAACATCACTGGTTAATCTTATTTCTAGCTACTCATTCCCAATATTTTCTATTCTTTTAAGCTCTTATGTCTTCAGCCTAGCTCGCTTTCTTTCTCTTTCTTTCTTTCTTTCTTTCTTTCTTTCTTTCTTTCTTTCTTTCTTCCTTTTTGAGACAGAGTCTCACTCTGTAATTCAGACTGGTCCTAAACTCACTATATAACCCAGGCTGGCCTCTAGAACTCACAACGGTCCTCCTGCTTCAGCCTCCTAAGTGCTGGGATTGCAGTATGTGGTGCTGGGGAATTGAACTCAGGGCCTTGTGCTTGCTGTTCCTCCAGCCCCTGAAGAGTTTTCTTTTGAAAACGTGGACTTATTTGTGTGATTCCTCTTCTCAACCTTCCATTCTTTCTATTGCTCAGGCAATTCCTGGTTTCCTAGCCTGAGACCCAGCACTGACCTCATTACCCTACAGACCTACCTCATTGA
Source organism: Ctenodactylus gundi (assembly GCA_004027205.1). NCBI lineage: Eukaryota > Metazoa > Chordata > Mammalia > Rodentia > Ctenodactylidae > Ctenodactylus > Ctenodactylus gundi. The sequence goes on from PVKB01000065.1 coordinate 1,171,893, forward strand.
CCTGGACATCCATCCATTTAAGTTTAGGTTCTCAGCATGACATGACACTTGCTGTCTCTGATGCTTCATGTATTTGATCACTGGAGAGGTCCCACTCTCTGTGTTTTAGAGTTCCATTCATTACTGAAGTCCAGCTCACATTTTAATTTTATTTATTTCAAGGTCTCTCTGTAGCCCAGACTAATCTTGAACTTACCATGGAGCCTAGGCTGGTCTTGGACTCATGGCAATCCTCCTGTCTCAGCCTCCTTAGTACTGGGATTACAAGTGTGTGCCACCCCACCCAGCTTTATGTGGTGCCAGGGAATCAAATTCAGGGCCTGGTGCTTGCAAGGCAAGCTCTTCAACTGCTGTGCCATTTCTCCAGCCCGAGCTCTCTTTTCAATTCCACAGTGAGGGCTGTCTTGAACATTCTTTGTAAACTCAGCCCTTTCCTAACTGTGATAGCATTTGGCTTATTCTTCTATCATAAATTATATTGATTCTACCTAATAGAATGTCCAGCGATTTATTGTCTGTTCCTTTTTAGGTTTTATAGTCCTTAAAAGAAGGACTGTCATTTATTATTGAATCTATAGTCCCTAGAAGATACTAGATGCTTAAGAAAGTGTTTGACACACAGTCAGTGTTTTTGATTCTGTCTGAGCTTGTCATCCTAATCAGTTGTGGGGAGGTTTTTTTTTTTTTTTTTTTTTTTACTAAGGGCCCCAAAATGACCCCGGGGAGGTGGTTATTCTAAACAGCAAATGAACACCGAAGGTCACGAGTCCTTAGCAGAGATATACATACCTACTGTCACATCCTCTAACTAATGTCTTAACTCTTTTTAAAGTTATATGTAACAAAATTACTTTCTCAAACTCTAAAGGACAAAAGTGGCAATAGGTTAGAACCAGCCTGTTGTCAGTTTATGTGGGGAACTTCTTAAACACAGAATAAAGAAAACAGACATCTACACTGACAGTATGTGTAATATGATTTCTTCTTCTTTTTAAAAATAAAATGTAAACCTCTATCTGAAATTATTATTTACAGAAAGCCTCTCAAATGCCATGAGGTGGTGCTAGTTTTATCATAAGAGACTCTAGTAGCTTTAGGAGATGGTAACTTGCCTGACCGGATCACTCTACTCTCAGGTTAGACAGATTCCAGCGTCTGTGCCAAGTTGGACAGAACCCATCCCTGCTTATATTTATTGTTTTTAAATGTAATCTAGGACTCATCCTCACGAGAGTGTATGCGTTTTCTTCCTCCTTGCCATGAGCTCATAAAAAAAAGCAATGTGTTTATTTAAGATAAAATATGGGCTTAAATGTTGTGCAGATTCACCCGTATTTTTCTACTGATATTTTTATCTGATCCTAGCTCCCACTGGCCCCTGGCATCTTCACTGGAAGTGATGAGGCTCATTGACCTGCATACATTTTGAGCTCATGACACTCCCTCCCCCCCATTCTCAGCATCTTGTCTAAATGAATATAAATAATAATTCATCTGTATTTACTCTATATAGGTTTTTCATAGAGCAGAGAAAGCGAGCTGCCATGTGCTCCCATGTGCCTGTTAAATAAGACCACTCCGCGTGTTCACTTATTCTCTTTGATTCATGTCAAGCTCTTTGTAGGAGTAATTAGTTAAAGGTAGAGATTTTAGAGTCTCTCTGAACTTTATTCTGTCACTATATAAGTACATTTATTACCTACTTTCATGGATCAGTATTTTGAGATGGCTCCTGTATGGTCTGACGTTATCTGAATCTCATGCCTCTGAATCTGTATGAGCTTTAGACAAAGTACACTAATTTTCCATTGTGCAAACACAAACAAGCTTCACGAATAGATTTTCTTAAAACTCAAAAAGACATTAAACATTTTCCCTGGCATCATACCACTTGAGTCATACTTGATGCCAACTGGGTGCCATTTTTAGGGGACTCATCAGCATGCAATTGTCATACAAGCAAATATGAGCCCCTAGAACACATGAAATATGACCACAGAGATGCTGAAATTAGAGGTGAGGACATTTTCTTGTTATAATATTCAAATATAGTCTTCACTAAAATATCATTTTAATTCATCTTTATTTCATGCCCAGAGGATTCATATATAAGTTCCAGAGTCTGTGCTGGGTATAGGGAGAAAAGAGAGATGTCACAGCCTAATCTTTTTTGTGAGCTCACAAAAGGAATTGAAAACATATGTATGGGTGGTAAGATGAAAAAATAAATGTGCAATAGGTTTCATTTCTTAAAGAGAGAGATAGAGACGTGCTTTTTCTGCTAGTCCAGAGAAGTTCACCACAGGAGAAGCCGAGCCACTTTAGGTGAATTTGATGACAGAAAAGCATAGCTGGAGTCAGGACTGGGTTGCCCAACCATCTGAACAAGTAACAATGGGGAAGAGGCACCGCACTCAGTCTACCGCACAGCACCCTTCAATTTGTGTTTCTACACACAGGCCTTCATCAGTAATGTTTCCTGTACACCTTCACCCTGGATTCTGAAACCTCCGGCTGCCCGTCATCTGGAGTTCATGGAGAACCAGAAATATTCATAGATTGAGACACGTACAATGCTTTTCCAGAGGAATGGCCTATGTATTATGTATAAAGTATTTGAATATGTTTCTCAACAGTGTAAATACAGAGCTACTTAAGTTTACTAATAACAGCCTGCTTTTTTCCCCAGTCCTAGAAAATAAACAAAAATCAATTATTTGTTTATTGATCCCAATGACCAAGCCCAGGAATTCACACTGAACTATGTTGCCAGCCCTACTTTTTGTTTTCAGTTTTCAGACAGGATCTCACTAAATCACTGAGTCGCCTAGGCTGGACTTGAACTAGTGGTCTTTCTGTGTCAGCTTCCCAAACATTTAAAGTATATCATTTTGTGCGGATGGAAGTATTCACTGGGCTGACGGATGCACCCATACATTAGCATCCAGCCTTGTCTCAGGAGGGAGGCAAACCTTCAGTTGAATAAATAGTTAAGGTAGAGGGAATGGATTCCTTAAATCAGAGATCTACCCCCTTAACCTGTCTGTATCCTGTTAAGAAGAACCGGGCCAAACAGAAGGAACTGAGCAGCAGGCCAGAAAGTGACACAGCTGCCTGAGCTCTGCTTCCTGTTGGATCCGCAGTTGCATTAGACTCTCACAGGATCCAAGAACCCTACGTGGACTGCACCTACGGGGGTTGAGGGTATGCGCTCCCTATGGGAATCTAGTGCCTGATGATCTGAAAGGGACCTGAGTCGGTAATGTAGTAATAACAGAAATGAAAAGCATCATAAATGTAATGTGCCCGAACCATCCCTCAATGGCCCCTTCCCTTGTCTTGTGGAAAAATTGCCTTCCGTGAAACTGGTTGGTCTCTGGTACCAAAACTGTTGGGGGCCGCTGCCCTCAGTGCCACCAACTGAGGGAGCTTGTACTCCGTGGATGGTCTGTCGTGGACCCTAGCGCTGGGCAAAATGTGAGCAGGTCACAGTCAATCACATGGTCACCTCTGAGCTTGTTCAACAAGCGCACTTAAAAAGGGTCAGCACATCTTTTCAGGGACCTGTAATTTGTCGGAGCCAAAAAGAGATGAATTTGAACAGCCCGCTTCCCTGCGGTAGAGATCAAATCCATTGTCCGAGCGGGGTTTTGTTAACTTTGTACATAGGATCTATGTAGGGAGACACAGCTGCTCCTCACATCTACCGGTGAAAGAGACGCGTGTGAATGGTGTATGTGGGCTCTGCCGAAAATGAAACATTTGCTTTACTGAAGGACTTGGGGCTCAGCCCTGCATGTGAAACTTCCGCCAGAGCTCAAAGTGGAGCGGAAAAAGCCATATTATTTGTTTGAAGTCATAAAAAAAAGGAAAAAAAAAACTGGCCAACAGATGTGAGAAACCAAAAAAAAAAAAGATATTTTAATTTCTCTTTCTAGGTTATTAGTTGACTCAATAACAAAAGACGACACAAGAGAACATTATCAGTACTTCTGGGCCATCCAAATTTCTTTTAACTGTTCGCCTAAGCTAGTTGCTGCTAAGTTACCTCAAGGAAAGATTAGAAAATCTGGGTGTTTGATCTGCATGGGCTGCTTTTTTGTCCAAAGGGAATCTACTGTTGTAATAGATTTAGAATCTATATTTGATATTTCCAAATCCTTTGGGGACAACATAAACAAAGAGCAGGAATCACAAAGCCTCGCCTAAGGAAAGGTTTCTCTTTGTGCTCCGCGCAGAGCCTCTTAATTCTAGCTGCCCACGAGTCTGTGAATTCTTTCTGCGCGCGTTGGTTTTGTTCCAAGAGCAACGGAAAATAAGGGAGATGGAAAAACCAGGGAGCAATTTCATAAAAAGTAATCAGCCAGACTGACCACTTAGGGACTTTTCCTCCTCCTCTTCGCCCCCCTTGTTTCTACTTTCTCCTTATTTTGATGAAGCAGTTTGCTCACTACTGGATCAATATTAAATGCTAGCTATTATTATTATTACAGTTTAGTCTGACACGTTTAAAAAATATAGATACTGATCAAATGTAATTCATGGTAAAAAAACGTCCCTAGAATATAGATACACATGAGATTACTTATCTGAGAAATGATTTCACAGACACCATTTAAAAATCCTGTCTTTCTATTTGGGATGATTTTAGTAAGAATATCCCAGGAGTTAGTGAAAAAACTTTTCAGAAAGTTTCGATTAATTAGTCAGTACTTCCTCATGTACTGTTTAACCGAAACCAATATTTAGACATAATTTCTGTGTTGCAGAAACCTTGCATGGTTTCCCGGAATGATATTTTATATGCTACCTTCTTCCTAGACACCATTGTCCCCCTTTCTAACATTTTTCCTGCCTTCATTAAAAAATTGTTTTATTTCAGAAGAAAATATTTTTTCTTCATTTATTATTTAAAATAAAATCTGGGGTTAAAATTATATGCAGAACACAAATTGAATAAACTTTCAAGAGTATTTCTGGATTTCCCTCTGAGCCTTCAGCACCAGTCATTGCAAACATAAAGTCTAATCACTTAGCCTATTAGAAGAGCAAAAATAAGCTTTCTTGTATTTCATCTATTGGGTCTCGTACTCTTCATGGTTTATCCTCAGTAATGTATGCATTTTCCAGCTGGCGGAGGCTGCCGTCTTTCCGCGATTTGGACAGTTGTCACTCTGTTCAGCCAGGCAGGAGAAGCCCCCGTGTCGCAGGCTCCTTGCTCTGCAGGCAGAGCATCTGTGGAGGAGTAGCTGACATCTGATGATTCAAATTGCAGAAATGATCCAGGACAAATTATGAACGTCTGGGTAGTGCCCAAAGATTTGAGCTAAAATGACTTTGCCCTTGGAGCCTTGCAGATCGGGTGAACTTCTTAGGGCCACATGCTTTCCTGGACTGCACACAACCTCCCTAGGACATTGCCCCACAGGTTCTGCTCCCTGTGTCAGTCATCGTCTGGGCCAGCCGTGTGCCAATTTAGCTTTCCTTGGCCCGGAATGAAAAGGAAGTGGTTCAAGTTTTAGCTTACTAACCCTTGAGGCAATCGGAGCTTTCTTTGAAATGTAAAACAGTCCTCTATCAAGCCCTGCTCCGGGCATCATTCAACTATCAAAGTCAGAGATGACTTGATAGAACCTTACAAATCCCCATAATCTATGGTAAGTAACAGTAGCTGAGGCTTTGGCTCCGTGTTTGCGCGTAGGGCAGAAGCAAGGGGATAATTTATCCAACTTTAGGGTAATGAAGTGTTAACCAAAACCACATGAAGCTATTATGACAACCACAGGCCACAGCCTGCTAAGAGGGTAAACTCTCTGGAGACATACCTATTTTCAAGGCGTCTCTGAAACCCCAGCTTACCTGAAGTCATGTGCTAAACACAAGGTGATGTCGCGGAAACACTATGACTCATTAGACCCGGTGAACAATGCTGAGAGTATTGTCTCCAAAGCAGAACCCACTGACATTGATATATATGTCCTTTAACTCATTCGTCCCAACTTTATTAGGTACATATGTCTGCAGCAGACACAAATGAAACATTCTACAACTAGGCTCCCAGCCAAAAACTAATTTATTCTTTAATGTGCTGGTGATTACTTGGTGGCTCCTTGAGCAGAGATGACAGGTCTGAGCTAATGGAGTTGTACTGTAAGTTAATATAAATCATGACAGAGCAATTAATTACAGAAACCACTGCAAATCCCTTTGTTAGTTTTCCCCATCACCAGAAGGATTTAATAATATTCATTTTGCTAAGTTCCAGTGACATTTACAAGTCCTAAACCACTTTTAATCAAATCAATACCACTGGCTGCTAAATTTAGTTGTGCTTCGCTTGCAAGTCCTGGAATACATCGATGCTAATGTCTCCTACCTTCTGTTCAGAGGAATCGCATTGAATATCCATACTTCCTCTTCATTTGTTTACATTGAATAATTGGGATCTGAAAAAAAAGTCAAGACCAGAGAACCTTGCCTCTCAGCGGGAATGAATTAGCAGGTAGAGCAGGAGACCCATAAATCAGTGATTACACATACATCATTGTATCTAATGTCCTTCATCAGTTTCCCCTAATTGGCCTAAAAAAAACACACACAGAAAAAACAAAACACAGCAAAACTTGGTCATGAAAATAGATTCACATTTCTATAGATGCTTCTCAAGTGTGGTAGGTTTAAAAAAAGAAATAAAGATGGATTTAATCACTGGAGCGATACGCTTTCCTAACAAAAGAGCACAACAGCCCCTCGGAACCCACCTCAGCTTCCTGTCTGTGCAGCCTTTGTTCTGTAGACATCTAGAGCTGACATCTCTTTTAAAAATCAGAATGAGTGGAAATGAGTTGGTTAGCACGCTGCAGAAATACTAAATTATCTCTATAAAGAATAATAAAAAAATTCTTAATCAGGAATTGATTGCAGTATAGATTTTTGGAACAAAATGACCTGCTGTTCCTGGATGGCCGTATAGCTAGATCAATAGCAAAGCTCTCTCTTTTGGTTTGTTTGTTTTCTCTCTCTCTTTTTCCCCTTGTAAAAGCTCCATCTCTGAAAAGAGTTCAGCTCCCACAGCAACGTGGGATTTTTCTGTGCCTGTCCTACCCTTTATTTTTCTGTTTTGCATAATTGCAGGGTTTTCATGGACTTTTTATTGACTTGCTTTTGACTCGGTCTATGACGTTCTTGAGTCTGAGCCTTAAAATATTGGGGAAGTGCCTTCTCCAGAAAAGATTTGTTCGCAATCAACGTGCTCCTTGGGTACTCGGCACTTTGTCCTTTTTGCTGCGATTATTTCTGTTCTTCTTTTCCTTCTCTCCAGATTGTAAACCCTTCAGCCGGAGACCTTGCTTTACCCGCCTCTTTCTCGGTCCTATCGATACCTTGCATGGGGTGTTTTTCACATGCTACTGTTCAATAAATGTTCAGTAACTGAATGAACATATGCCATCCAGATGGGAGGGTGAGGAGGGTGTAAAACTCAAATTAGTTAATCAAATAGCTTGTAAGAGAATAGGCTGGGAGCAGGAGCACATTGCTGGCCTGGGAGAGACGCTTCAGAATTGCAGTTTACAGAATGTGGGCCACTTGAGGAGTGCTAGCAGCAAGTCTAGCACTTGGGGGTACCTCCAACGGCCCAGGGGTGAGTGGGTCTTTGTGCTTTTGGAGAGGTCCAGCCCTAACTAGGACTTCCAGCCGTGGAAACTGCTATACTAACAAGTATAACGTGTCTCTAGTAAGCTTACATGGCATTTACCATTCTTATGTATAAGGGGCCAGAATCAAATTTGTAAAAAAAAATTTTAAGCAAAATGATTTGTACTTATTTGCCACTGCCGTTATTTCAACCCCTATTACTGCATTATTATCATTATGTTTACTGCTTCAGCTCTCTAACATTTACGCAATGCTTACTATGACTGTTCTAAAATTTTCTCATCTGTTAATCTGTTTAATATTCACCCACATCCTCTAAAGTGCGAAGTCTTGTTGAAGGACACTCCGGGACATGATTCGAATACAGGAGTTTGGCTCCAGAGTATCTGCCATTATCAGAAGGCTGGAGAGCTGCATCCCACTGTGACCCTGTTAGCCAAGTTCACTGCATGACCATGCGCATCCCTCTGTTTCTCTGTGCCTCAGTTATTTCCAATGAGAAGTGACCCTATGAACTATTAACTTAAAAACCTCTGGTTCTTGCAGGGTCTGTTAAAGGAAGCAATAATAATAATAATAATAACAAACAAACAAACAAACAAAAACACCTTAGAGAAAGGAGAAAGGGACTCTGATAGTTACTTGCATCTCTTGAGTAATGCAGGGCGAGAGATGATTTAATTGCCAGACCAGTATTTCAGAATCCCTGTGTGAGTTTCCCAAGCATACTTCAACCACCCTGCTGGTGTTCTGGGGCCTTGCCCTCACCCTCTCTGGGCTCTGTCCCCCAGGGGATCCCTCAGCTCAGGCTGAGCCATTTATCTTTTGTGCCTCTTCCTTTCATCCTTTTTCCCTATTGCCCTCTGCCCCAAGTCATTCTCTCCCTATTCTACCCGTTCTTTTTCACAAACATAACTAGGATACTTCATCTAGATGGGAGAAGGAAGAAGCTTATTCAGAGTGCACAGGTGGCAGGTGAGTGGGCGGTCCTGTAAGGAGGCCAGAAGAAACTGAGAGAAGAGTAGTATTCATTCTTGCAAGTAAACACCACATATCATTTATTCTCTTGCTTTTGTATAGGATTGCTAAATTACAACGCCCAGGACTCACACACTTTTTTTTCCCCCCTCAGTGGTTTTTGGTGTCTTTCTAAGGTTATGCAATTATCACCAATATTGAATTCTAGAACATTTCCTTGCTTCAAAAGAGTTTAAAAAATTTCATGCTTCTTGGCAATCCCTCCTTATATTTTCATTTTGGTGAATTTGCCTAATTCTGATGCTTTATACAATCAAATCACATAACATATATGCTTTTGTCTCAGGTGTCTGTCACTGATCTTAGTGTTTTTGTATTTCTTCATGTAGTAGTATAGATCTGGTCTTCCTTCCTTGTTTTTTTGAGACAGAGTTTTGTTCAGTAGTCCAGGCTGGTCTGGAAATATATAGTCCGGGTTGGTCCTGAACTCACTATGCAGTCCAGGCTGCCTAGAACTCATTGTGATCTTCTTGGCTCAGCTTCCTGAGAACAGGGATTGTAGTTATGTACCACAATGCCCAGCAATTATGTAGGGCTGGGAATTGAACATGGGGCCTCAAGCTTCCCAGACAAATGCTCCAGTCAGTGAGCTATACTCCCAGGCCCTTCATTCCTTCTTAATGTCCACGTAATCTTCTGTTGTCTGGATATACTACATTCTATTCATGCTGTCAACAATTCATGGACATTTGGATTTGTTTCGACTTTTGCAATAACATTCATGTACATATTTTGTATGGAGCTATGTTTTTTATTTTCTTGGGCATGCACCTAGGAGTAGAATTTCTGAATCATATAGTAACTCTCTGTTTAACATTTTGAGAAACTGCCAAACTGCGTTCCAAAGTGGCTGCACCGTTTCACAATCCCACCTTGTATATAATTTAAGGGAGAACCCCCCCCCCCCCCCCCTGCAAACCTTATTTAATAAAACCACCTTAGACTACCTCGTTTTGGCACAGTGAAATAATGAAGGCTGCAGGTTTACTTTTAGGGTTGGGCTTTACTGGACACCCTTGATTTCTTTCTTGCTTTGTAACAAATGGAGGTACTTAGGATGGCAAGGTCACGATCAGCAATGACAATCTGACTGGATGGTCACCTGCTTGATGTCAGGACTCATTGTTCCTACGGTGTGTCCGGTGTGTCCACAGGGCCGCACACCGGGCTGAGAGATCACAGGCAGTCCGTAAACATTTGAAAGAACAAATGAAGGGAGACAGAAACTCAGAGACGGGCCTGCTGGATTTGAATTTCCGTCCAAACAACTGACCTTTCCATTCCATGAAGTGAGCTATTTAGCAACACTCCCTAGCATATGGATTATCTCTGCCTGTGGCAGCCATTCTTCCTCCATCTGGTGAGGAATTTCATCTCCCTTCAGAGTCACATGAAGCGGCCTCGGTATAGACTCCACACATGGCACACATGGTATTTTATTAAAAAAAGGATGTAACAATATCACCTAGACTTGGCAAACATCATTAAAAAAAAACTTAATTTAGAGGTTAGTACCTGGTTTTTTTTCCCCCCTACTCCTTTGACAGAATCCATTTAAGTGGTACTATTAATTCAGTTTCCCAACACAAAAAACCTAGCGGGATCCAGTATCTGGTTTGTTTGCTTTTATTGTAAAAGAATCTGAAGGGATTTGACATTTTGTTTCATTCATTCACAGTCCCCTTTTTTTCATACCTAATGAACACGCAGCACAACAATGTCCCTCCGATTTCTACCATCTGCAGGGGATGGCGCTCGGGTCAGAGGCTAAGAACAACACCGCGTCAGTATTGAATACAGAAGTGAAACTTCAAAGGCAGAGCTGGCTAGGAGGTCTCTGCTTTCAAGACCTCGTAGCTAGTTCCTCCTGTTTATTATTTTTTGTTGGATTGGATGATAATGTAGTATGTCATTCCCTGGTCCATGACCTGTTGTCCATTCCCCATGGAGGAGCCAGATTGGGGAACAGTTCTGTGAGCATATTCGTCCCAGTAGGGAAATAATCAAAACAGGAAGACAGAGACACAAAAGACATCTGAGGAGAGGGAATAAGGTCTTTTGTTGTAGAGGAAGATGGTCTCAGGGAAGCTTGTCCACGGGTCTTTCTGTCTGTATGATTGGTAATGTTAATGATTCTTTCTGTAAATAATACAGGCAAAGAGAGATTTCTGTGGGCTTGCTTCTTTCTTCCCAGTCAATCGCACTCTTAGTTTTCCTCATGGGTGGGACAGGGACAATGGACTTACCCCATCCTAGGGTGCAATGAGCCTCTGATGACCCAGGCATCAAGTTTTTAAAGGCGTGTGTCAGTGGATTAAATCTTAATGGAAAAAATTTCCCTTAATATAGAACTTCTCTGGGCCATGAATAATGAATGTCTATTTGTACCTCAAGGGATGCCTCAGAGCAATCAATATGATAAATTAACAGTCCCCTATCCCAACAAAAACATCTTTTCTTGAGCATAATGAAACTCAGGAAAGTCTATACCATCCCTTCTTTTTAATGTTACATGAATGAGCAATAGTGTTTTCTTTTTAACTGTATATTCCATTTTGTTAAACACCCTTGATGGCTAGAAGCTGCACAGCTGCGGATCATACTCTGATGGACATGCAATGATCAGGGAGGTACAACATTTACTATCACGGACTGTAGTCAGTCAGAGTATAAATAGACTGCAAAGATGCCAAGATAAAGGATCTGAAACTGACCCTCCTCTCGCCCATCCCCTGTTGCTGTTCTTGAGGATATGATAGAAAAAGTTGCTCTGGAGTATGTGCCTCTGTGTCAAAAGTCCATGCACGCTCTTTGTGGTGGTGGTAACATGATGAATGCATCATGTTACCAACTTTTATTTTCAGGAGAGTCTTGTCTTTCTATCTCTGATGTGAATTCATGTCTGAATAGGCCACGTCTTGCCCATTTTGTGACAAAGCCGACAGGGTTGGGGATTGCATTGACAATCCCTCTAGACATCCCTAAATTTCCCATTTGTCCCGGTCCCTTTGCATCAACTCTCACACTGCCAGCTCTGTCCAGCCCCTCCTTTATGAGCAATCTCATCCATCATGGGAACTGTCAATTGGGTGCCTTTGAGGCCCCGGGCTGGCGGAAGATGTTCTGAGGACAATGTCCATCTGTCACATGCTATTACCAATTTCCCCAAGTCCTGTAGTTAGGGAGGAGCAATTGTGGCCTGAGGAAAATTACAGAAAACAGTCTGAGATTTCTAGCAAGTCTGATTTCCTTGCTTAAGTATTTTTTTTCTAACTCCTGACTGGCATCCTTCATTCTAAAAATAAAATAAAAATGTGTTCTATACTGAGGTAGAGATGAACTCTACAGGTTTCATACCAGCCTGTAAGAAACTTTCTGCCTTGTGTCGAGACAGCCTTGAGAACAAACTCACCGCCCCTTCGTTAGAGGAGCTGGAGAAGCCAGGGGCTAAGGAATAGTGGGACACAAAGGAGAGAGTCTGAAGGCTTTCCTGAGGAGGTTCTGAATTGCGTCTTCAAAAAGGAGTTGGTACCTGGTGGGGCTGGGGCGTTCCCAGCAAGGCAGCAGCTTGAGAGCAAGCTTCAGGGTGGGAACCGGGGCTCTATCCTGGGTCTTGGCTGCAGTGCACCTGTTTTGCTTCAACCTTGAGTCTGAAGTCAGGACTCAGAGCAGAAAAATTTCCAGGCCAGGTACAGATTTCTTCGCAGGACTCAAAGTAAGCTGCGGCCACCCAGGCCTTCAAATCTCTCCGGGGGTAGAAGCTCCTGTGGTTCCAGAGATGCTTTTCAAGAAATCAGTGTTTGATGAGGGACTACCCCTCCTTCAATTCAGACTTGCTCATGTAGCTGCCTGGCTCGCTTGGCAGTGTGTGACCACTGTCACAGCCTTGGTATGCTCGGCCCTTGCTCCTTCTTGCTGCCTGCCCACCAGAGATTAATACTCTTCTTGGGATATTAGCAACTGACCCACTTGAATCTCCTACCACAAAAGACACCTTTAGAAATAGCACACAGTCCTGTGGTGTCTGGGTTGCTCTGGCCTGTTAGCTTAAAATATCTTAGTCCAGGGGCAAACAAAAAACAGAAACTCATTCTTTAGCCACGACTGGTGGTGGAGGTTTGTAATCCCAGCACTCTGAGAGGCTGAGGTAGGAGGAACTCAAGTTTGAGCCCAGCTTACACAATTTAGTGATTTTTCTGAGACCTCGTCTCAGAAAAAAGGAAGGAGTCTGGGGATGTGGCTCAGTGTGAAGGCCCTAGGCTTGAACCTCAGTGCAACAACAACAACAAGGAAAAAGAAAACAAGAAAGAAGGAAAGACAGGCAGAAAGAAAATATAATTGATTTCTCAGCATTCTAAGGGTTGAGAATCCCAAGATCATGGCTTTGAAGATTCCAGAGCTGATGAAGTCCCACTTTCCAGTTCTTTCTGTGTCCTTACACGGGGTAAGACCAGACGCCTTCTTTCACAAGGACATTATTTCTCTTTGGGAGGACTCATTTCGGGACCTGATCATTCCCCAAAGGGCCTACCTTGTAACTCCATCGTACTAGTGATTAGGTTTCAACAAAGGAATCTGGGCAGGGAGAGAAGCAGTCTGATCATAACAGGGTCAAGACTTTCTGCTGGAACTGAGCCTTGCCAGGTGATTCTGATGCCAGAGGATGGTACCCAGTATCTCACATCTGTATGAGAGAGGAACTCCCCACTCTTTTTTTTCAGAAAACTCCACTCCTTGCTGCTGCACATGTGTAAAGAGGTCTTCTTGTGACGTCTTATGACAGCCTGCCTGCTTTAGTACACCTGTGCTCCTTTCCTATCCCACCTGTCCCCTTCCTCAGGTGAGTGTGTTCTAGAAATAGATTGGCTATACCTAATTCTGGCCCCAAGATATACCCATTGTGTAGCCTATGTGAGTTTCTTGACTTTCTCGAGAGTTTTATTTGGAATCTATTAAATCTGGGGTGATAGGCTTTGTTTTGGAAGTTTAATGAAATCATAATTGTAAGATCCTCGGCAGGATCCCCACTACCTGGTAGAACTTTGAGGTTGTTGGCTTCTCTTTGCATCACTCTTAGCATCAGGGTTGCCACAGCCCATGTCCGTTGGCTGCAGAGTTACCAGTGCTGTCCCTTTCTTCCTGTCCTGGATGCTTTCTCTTTCATTGATAGGCCATAAATACAAATTTATCTGGCAGAGGCAAAGAATGTAGAAGCAAGGTCTAGCTGCTGCAACTCTGGAGCGATTTCCTTTGCCCTTTGTCTTCTGGTGTTCTGAGACACTAACAGCGGTCTGAACTTCACATTGCCCTTGATGTAGTCTGCCTGCCACACCTCTGGGAGCCTATTGCTCTGAAATGGATGCCTGTGTCCTGAGATTGCTGTCTTTGTGGTCTTCAACGTCTGCTGCTGGATCATCATGGCTTTGTCTGAGGACCTACTCTGTGTTGAATACCCACATTTGTCAGATTCATCGGGTAAAAGAAATCTTGGGCCAGAAATAAATGATCTAGTTCAGAATCTGGATATGTGTCAAAGTCTCTTCAAAGAATAAAGGGACAAGGTGAACAACATAAGGAAAGGGACCTGACAGGAGATTGGCAGGGAATCTGGTGGCATTAAAAGAAGTGGCGGACTGGTCTGGCTAACCATAGCTGGAAGTCCCCTGAGCAAGACAGCACAGGGTAACTTGTTCTCTGTTGGGCCAATAGAACTGGCAGGAGTCAAAGCAGGGTTAAAAGGGCAGCTCTCCAGTTAGGCCCCAGAATGTCCTTCAAGAGATGAGCTGTCAAGCAAAGCACCAGGGAGCTCATGGACCCTAGGCTGGACAGCTTTGCCGGGTTGACAAGGACCATTCTAATAAACAAAGCTTGAGGGGCAGGTGACATAGTTCAGTGGTTAGAGCCCTTGCCTAGCAAGTGCTAAGTCCTGGGTTCAATTTTCCAGCATTACATAAAATGGGTGTGGTGGCACAAGCTTGTAATCTCAGCATTCAGGAGGCTGAGACAGGAGATTGCTGTGAGTTTAAGGCCGGCATGGGCTACATAGTGAGTTCAGGACTAGCTTGGATTAATGAATGAGGGTTGTCTTAAAGGAAAAAAAAAAAAGCCAAAACAACAACTAAAAGAAGACAAGACAAAACAAAACAAACAAACAAACAAAAACTCACCAAACAATCAATCAACCAACCAACCAACAAACCAACCAACCAACAAACCAACAAATCAAAATGGAGTGTGACAATCTCCTCACAGTTTTGCCGATCTCCCAGATGACACGGGACTCTTTTTCTCTCATTAGAAGGAAAAACAAAAAAGAAAGATGACAATAAAACCACGCTGAGATCTCTTGATAGTCTGAAATGCTTTGATTTTTCTCCATGCAGAAGAAATATCCCTCTTTACTATTGAAGTGTACCAAATTCTCCGGCCTCTGTGAACAAGCATACTGGGTAAATTACTGACTAAGCTAGTTCCCTCCCAGGAACTGAACTGCAGTGGAAAATTCCTACACATTGCCTGACTCAGCTCTACACCAAAGACAGGAGGTAAGGTGTTGACACTGCACACATGAATTTCAGGAGCTTTAGGAAGGGACATCATAATTACAGTTTCTTTGGAGATAGAGGCAGGAAGATTTTAAATTTGAAGCCAACCTGAATAGTTTAGTGAGACTGTGTCTCAAGATAAAAATTAAACAGAACTGGGAATGTAGTTCAATGGTAGAGCACTCCTAATTTGAACCCTCAGTAGTTTAGTACCCTAGATTTGAATCCCAGTAGTAAACCGCGCACACACACACACACACACACACACACACACACACACACACACACAGAGGCAAATCACATAGACAGCTAAGTCTGAGGTGGGAGGGGAGGGAGAGGAAAACAAGAATAGATATTTACAGAGTCTCCCTGAAGAAATGTGGTACAAAAGTGTAGTGAAGAGCTATTCATACTTTCATCAGGCTCTCAAAAGCTTCTTTGACAGTCCTTGGAGACTCTAATATCTTGAATTCTGCCAGGACTGTTTTTTTTTTCCTGGAAGTTCTTATGTGTATTTGTTTTTAAGTGGAAAAACCACCACAGAACAATATAATTTAGGCAGAAAGAAAACTCAACAGGTTTTTAAACATAGATTTAAAGTGGTTTCCTAAGAGTAGTCAACACAGGGAACTTGTGATCCAAGGAACTGGAATGTCTTCAAGAATCAGCATGCTGAAGGATGAGTGAGTAAACTCACAGCTTTCAGGCAACTGGGTGTGTTCACTCATGTATTCACTCCTTTTTTGCTCAATAAGTAAATACATGTCTGCCAGGCAGAGGACTAGCCCCAGAAGATCCAGAATTGAAAGATCCGTCTAGCAGGTAGACAACGAGCGTTTGTTGATTTGGAGTTTGCTCTTCGTGGGAGATATTTGCCCCATGCCCTACAGTTATTTGGCACTATTGCCAATGTCAGGTCACTTCTATTAAAAGTTGCTTTAATCAAGCATGATTCTTCCCATTTGTTATTATAAAAATGCCTTTTAACAGAAGAACTTGGTGTGTAGGCTTCCAATTTTGCATGTTTTCATGAAGAAGCGGAAGAATTGAATGAGATTTGACAGATAAAAGGAAAATTTGCTGCTGCTACTCTGTAACTTTATGTCATGAGACAAGATCATATTTTTGCATATATAAAATAATAGCTGCTTTTAAAAATTAATTTTTGACTAAGTTCTTTAAGTTCTTCAATAACTTGGTCTCATGGAGATCAATGCTTTCTTGGAAAAACTTTAGTGCCTTTCAGTTTGGGAGCCTCTGTGCCTTCCATTGTTCAACGTAGGAAGCCGGGCTGCCAGTTATAGGAGGTTGAGGCTCTGGTCTCGATGCCTAGGCAGATCCATTCTACAATCAGGCGGGAAGCTCATCCTGTCAGGAAAACTTGGAGCGGGACTGGTGGAGGGATCTTGGCACTATGTGCTGGAGTGGAAAATACTCACAGGCTGCAACACAGTCTGGCTCGGGCTGCTGAGCGAAGGCAGGAGCTGGCTGAGAGACAATGAGTGTAGGAAAGTCCTGGGCTCCTCCTTAAGGGGCCTGGAGGCTGTACTGGTGCATGGAGAGGGGGAAGTATCAGGGAATCATGTGTGTTGTCATGAGAATTAAGAGGAATGGCAGCAATGCAAGCCAAGGTAGGAAAAGAACACTACCACTGAGCACTTCCATCACAGTGTTTTGGATCCAAAAACCCTCATGTGGAAAAAGAAGGTGCCAAGAGAAGAAAAAATACTTCAGAGGTTTTAAAAAATGATGCCCAGAAGAACCCCCAGGCACAGGTGTAACTGCTGTGCAAGTACATCAAACCCAAACCAGGTTAGGAAACAACCCCTCTGTTTGCGGTGGCAAATTTTAAAATCTATTCAATGACAATTCTGGCAAAAAAGACGTGCTTTTTTCTGTTTTGGGGTGGTTGGTAAAAAATTATTTTGTGTGTGTGTGGGGGGTAAGACTGGTAGTTTTGTTTATAATATACTAGCAAGCTCTGTGAGGTTGCCACTGACAAATATCGGCAATGAAGATTTCCAGGGCAGAAGACAATGGTGGTAGACGGATTTTTTGTAATTTAATGTTCTAAAAAAAGTCCTCAAGTTCTAAAGGACGGTGTTAGTCAGCTTTTAGGTCTCTGAGATACATTGCCTAACATTCACAACTTAAAAAGAGGGGTCTTATTTGGCTTATGATTTGGGGAATTCAGTCATGTTTGGCTGGTTCCAAGGCAGAAACATCTTGGAGGGAAGAACATTGCAAAAGAAAGATGTGTCACTCTTGAATCAAGGAAGCAGGAACAGCCTGAGAGGAAGCGGCCAGTAACTAGATAGAGACTCCAAGGCCACACTTTCAGGACTCACCTGAACACTCACAGATGAGCTCCATCAATCCTTCCGTTGGATCCTAAAATCTGAGGCGCCGTAAGGATTTTATTACAACCTCTTGCTATTGATCTCCTTGGGAAAAAGCCATGGAGGCACAGCCATTCCATGGGGCAGAGTAGTCTAGGGTAAGAATAAAAGTTGATTAAGGCAAAGTGGAGAATAGGATATCATACTTTGTCTGCCCCAGAAGAAAAACTTTATAATAAAAGAATGCTCACATCAGGAGGGTAGAGTCCCTCTGGGGCCAGTTAAGTGAATGGATCATAGAATGTGGATACTCTGAGGTAGGCCAAGCAGCTTTCTGAACTGGGTATGACGCAGGAGCCTGTGAAAGTGAGTCACCCCAACCTCCAACTTATGGAACAAGGGTACATGCTATATGCACATCTTCTGAGTTGACATATAATTTATTTGGCACTTCCTTAAGAGAGAAGAACGTGCTTTAGACTTTGGATTTCCCGTGTCTACTGTGGTGTCTGTCACATTGTCAGGGGTTGATGTTGAGCTGAGCTGGGTTAACATTCTGAGCTCTGCTATGAGTGTTAGACATAGAAATGAGCTCCATGCTGTGGCTGAGACCAAGAGGAGGCAGGAACTATAAAAAGAGTGTTGGCTATTTTCAAGGAGAGAATGAAAAGAGTCTGGCAGGGTGACAGTAGGTGGAGGACAGTCCTGATATGGTGTATTAGTCACTCGTCACTGGGATAAAATAGTTGACATTTGTAACTTGGAGATAGAGAGTTTTATTTTGGCTCGTGGTTTTGTTCTCAGTCATCTGGCTCTAAGACAGAAATGGCACGGGGAAGGTATGGCAGAGAATAGCTGCACAACCCATGACAGCAGGAAACAGGGAGAGAAGGGAGGGGCCAGAGACAAGAATACACCTTTTTAGGTCACGCCCCAGGAATTTGCCTCTAAACAGCCTGCACTCCTAACAGCACATTTGGCTGCTGTACCCATCTATGATGAATCATCAGTGATGAATCAGCTGACGAGTTTAGTGCCCCACGATCTAGTCACCTTCTAAGCACATGAGATATTTGGGGAACATTTTAGATCTAAACCATAATAGCATCAAGATGTGTATTATTCTGATTTATAACTGCTGGGATACAATATCTGATATCAACACTTAAAGGAGAAGTGCGTTTTGATTCATGAATTTTAGAAGATTCAGTCCCAGTTGAATGGCTCCGAGGCAGAAATGGCACAGAGGAAGGGTTTGGACAGTGAATCCTGCTCACCTTATGGAAACTAGAAGGCAGAGAAAGAAAGGGAGCATCTGGGGACAAAAATATGCCTGGTAACCTGTCTCTCACTAGACCCCATCTCCTCATCAACAGAGCTGACCAAAGGGTATCCACTGGTGAGTATAGCTCCCCCATGCAATCTAAACACATGAGAACTTTCATATGTAAACTCATGGTGTTGGTGGACGCTGGCCAGCAGGAACAGTGGTGTCCTTTCACTTACTGTGCAGGCTAAGTGGTAGGAGCTTTAGATTAGGGTTATCTTGATGCGTAGCTCAGGAATGCACAGTGGCACACGAGGAAGTATATGTTACTACGCGTGTACTAATGGCTCTAGGAGCTCTG
The DNA here is from genome assembly GCA_004027205.1 of Ctenodactylus gundi. Classification (NCBI taxonomy): domain Eukaryota; kingdom Metazoa; phylum Chordata; class Mammalia; order Rodentia; family Ctenodactylidae; genus Ctenodactylus; species Ctenodactylus gundi. The sequence goes on from PVKB01000065.1 coordinate 1,191,099, forward strand.
TGCTCTTTCTCTCAGCTGCAGTCTTGGCTACTCTAAGCTCAGCTCATAAGTGCTCATCTGATTACTGCAGAAATCTTACAAAACTATGTTACCATGAGAGTACTTGAGCATTTCTCTCCAACACCCTCCTCAAATTTCCACCCCACCAGGTGCTGAGCTCTGCTAAATGAATTATAGAGCTGGTTCCCCAAGGCCGGGAGCTAGACTGATCATAATGGGGAAGTGAATCTCTACAAAGAGAAATTTGTCCTCTTTGCCACAGGCAGTACTTTCACTGACGTGCATCTTTCCTAGATAGATCTCAGTTTCTACTTTCTAGAGCAAGACCTCTCTTTCCAGGGAAAGAGAGATTGGACAATTTCTTGGAGTCACAGCCTAAAGCGTCAACTAGGTAAAGCAGACATTTAGGGGAAATGGAACACCAGATTTTTCTTAGCCATGGTATGCATATATATAATGTGATAAAAATATATGGCAAACATTTAAATTTAAAAACATACATTGTCCTCAACTCCCTAAAGTGACTCCTTGTTACTTTGAACACAATTACCCCACATTTTTGCCACTTTCTGAAGCCGTTCTAGAAGTCCTCTTTTGTGAGTTTCTTTACATATTTTATAAAAAACATTAAATGCTGCCACTGAATTTCAGGCAACAGAAAGGCAGGTCCATTGAAACGTGACAGTGTGGCCTCACCCTCCTTATTCTCTGAATCTGTCACCGTATGACTTCTAGTTTTTTCCCAAAGTCAAAGTAAGAACAAATATGAAAGGCTCAAGTTTTAAATTAATTCAGGGCACATAGGCAGCTACAACAGTGCAACTAAAGGCACCTATAGCAGAGGACTTTGAGAATTGTTACGGAAAGTAGCACAGAGTGTGTTCAAAGCAAGTGGGGATATTTTGAGGGGGATTACTGTAACTTTTTCCTAAATTTTTTTAATACTCACTGTATTTAATACTCCCATCTCATATCCATTCCATTTATTTTCCTCTTAGAGGCCTGTTGCTTGGCCTTGGAGCATCGTGTTACATTGTTCATGTGGTGTATTAATTTGGGTGCTTTCAGAAGGCAGAATTTAAAGATGGTATAACAAAAAGAATCTATTAGGAAGGCTTAGAAATCTGAGGACAGAGCTAGTCCAAGATGGCTGTTCAGTGGTAAAGCAGATCTCTCCTCTGGGACTGCAGGACAGCTGGTGAGGTGAGAGTCTGCTGCAGATTTTGGTTGTTCAAAGAACTATGGTAAGACTGGAGCCTGAAGATTGGTGACTGAAGAGCAGCGACAGGTAGACAGGCACAAGCCAGGACTGGAACAAATCTGTGATGAAGATCTGGGGTGTGTAGCAAGTCGGCGTGCATAGACGACTGCAAGGCCAGAGCTTTCCCAGAGGAAGAAGCTGTAACCATCTTCCCTCTTCCTTCCTTTCATAGCCTTGGAATTCCAATTGGTCCTCCCACGTCTGGGTGGGTGCTCTTCTCTCATTGGCCTGCCCACAAATCACTCACACTCTCATCCAGGCTGGTTCTCAAATTCCCAATCTAGGTGTGGTTCCCAAACCCTAATTCAGTAGTGGTTCCTGATTCCATCAAATTGACATAATCTCTTCAATAGTTGCATGCGGTTAATTTATTTTTTTAACTACGAAAACTTCAAGGATAGGCTTTCTTTCCTTACAGCTTTCCTTCTCCAACTCCTTTTCCTTCCACTTTCCTGGAAGTGACTTTACTTCCTACTGAACACAGCAATCATCAGAAGGAGAATTCATTTCAAGCCCAGTGTTCCCCAAAGGCATATATTAGACATGGAAAGCTATATAAACATTAACAAAAGGGAAGTTAGGCAAGTCTTTGTATCAATAAAATGGAACACTTTGGGGCATGTTTTCATATTCTACTCATGATAGAAAAAACTTCTGTACACATATTAGCTTAACGACATGCATTTATTTTCTCATATTTTCAGAGATCAGAATTCTAAAATTCCAGGTGTCTGCAGGGTTATGTATCTTCTGGTATAGGGAAGATTCTGCTCCCTTGAGTCTTCCCCCTGCTCAGGGCTGCCTGTATTCTGAGTGCGGATCCTCGCCCCCATCTTCATACCAGCAGTATAGCCTCTTCCAACTTCTCTCTCTTCACAAGCTACTTCTATCATTTCATCTCCTCGTCTGATTCTGGTTTTCCTTTCCTCCTCTTGTCCTTATAAGGACTCTCACAATTCCATTAGATCCCACCCAGATAGCCCAAGTGATCTCCCCGTCTCAAGGTTCTCAGCAGAATCACACCCTTTTAAAGTTTCTGTAGCCATGCAAAGTTAGTTAAGGTCCTGAGATAAGGATGTAGGTATCAGCTTTAGTCTACCCAAGCTTCTATAACAAAATAGCATTTTTAAAAAAAGAAATTTATTGCTCACAGCTCTGGAGCCTGGGAAGTCCAAGGTCAAGATGTCAATAGGTTTTGGTGGGTGTTCTGCTGCCAAGGTGATGGCTTCTTTTTCTATCCATATATGGTAGAAGAGCAAGTGGAAAAGTGTGCATATATGTCTGCATGTATATGTGGGTAGTAATCCCATTCATGAGGGCCCCATTTTCAGGCCTGTTCATCTCCTAAAGGCCCCACCTCTCAATACCACATTGGGAGTTAGAGTCCAATGTATGAATTTTTGGGGGACAGACCAGAGCAATACCTTTGGATCACGGTCATTTTTATGTCTATCAAAGGACTCTACTCCTTACTGTCTTTGGACTTCTATGGTATTATTAATTAATTTTATAATGTAGATCCTGGAATTCTGAGGAGTAATAATTAATATGTGATTATATTTTAGCCAAACACAGTGCTCACTTTACTGAGTTATAATACAAAAGTGTTTCACGTATTTAATAATTATGATAGCAAAACAACCATATATAAATGAAAGTTATCCTAATTTTTCCCTTTACATAATGCTGGCAACTATCTCCTTAACTGTGAGAAGTAATTCATTAATCCTGAAAGAGCCTGACAAATGTTAGAGGCTGTCAGTTAATTGTTAAGACCCTACTGTGAGAGATGAGGAATGAGAAATTTAAGACCTTAAAACGAAATCTGAAACTGGAAAGAGTAAGATGACTTCTATAAATTACAGTGTTGCAGTATTTTAAAGATAAATGTCAAGAACTGTGGAGGATTGAAGATTTTACTGTACTTGCAATTTAACTTGTTAACCTGCCACTGTTTCATGGGTGCTAGTAGAAGACACAAGACTTCTGGGTCAGAGACAAAGAGCGGTTTATTATGCACGCAATAGCAGCAGCCAGATTGTCAGCATACTTGTGCTGGTTCTGTGAACTCCAACCCCACAAGTTAATGCAATGAGGCTGGGTGACATCTGAGCGAGTCATGGGTTGTGTTACATGGGAGCAATGTTGGGTTTAGGGACAATGAACCTCTTATAAAATTTGGCTCTTGGCCTGGAGAGGTCTTTCTCTTTCTTCCAAGGCTATTTATTATACAAATATTCTTTAAAAATAGTCTAGAACAAAAGAAAGTCAGTGCTTTGCTTAATAGACATGCCAAAAAAAAAAAAAAACAACAAAAAAACAACAACAACAACAACAAAAAAACCAAAACCCTCAGGGAACCATGGAGCATTGTCTCTCAATAATAGATGTAACGATTTTAATTTTTGAAAACAAGATCTTTTAGGCATCTACAAGTGCAAATTTCCTTGGGAAACTTCAAATTCATGATGTCTTAGATTAAAATCTTATTTTACCCTTCTCCTTTACTACTATACACTCCTCCTTTATTCTCTTTCTTAATTAACTGAAGTACTGTTCCCTCAGATAATTAACTTTGAAGCCTGGTATTTATTCTAGATTCTTTTTCGTCTTCTCGTATGGAATTGTCAGGAGCCCTCTGTTCCTGTCATCCACACTCTCTTTTTTCTCTGTGTTGCCACCATCACTAATAGAATCCACATTTCCATAGCTCTTTTTTTTTCATTTAGACTATTTATTGATTACTCACGGTGGACCCACAAATCAATGTGGGTTCACAACAAGCTTTTCACCAGTTTACCATAATATGAAACAAAAAATAGCACTTTAGAAGTTGAGTTTTTTCATGAACTTACGTGACTTATGAATGCAACTTTATCCTGCGAAAAAGTGTGGACCTTCAAACTGTGTAATTAGGATGCTCTTAATTTTCACTGCTAGAATCTTCATCACAGACAAGGCTGATACTGAAAGCTAAACTTTAGTGTGAGGAGTAAGAGAGGAGGGGGAAGGTGGAGACTTCATGGGTAGCACGTGATTTCAGCCTTGTTGATAAGGCTCTACTTCTTGATCTGAGTTCTGGGTATACAGATAACATATTTATAACTGGGCTTGGTGGCCAGGCCTGTAATCCCGGCACTCTGGGAGGCTGAGTCAGGACCATCACGGGTTTGAGTCCAGCCTAGGCAACTACGTGCCTTCACAAAGCAGGTCTCAAAATCAAAACTGAAAAGTGAGCTAGGGTTATAGTTTAGTGCAAAGGACCTAGGTTGGATCTTCACTACTGCAAAAATGAAGCAAAAGAAGAAAGAAAACTTATTTGTCTAGCTAAAATTGTCTTATTTTTGAAAATTCATTGATCTCTCACTTATGAGCAGTATGTGTGTCACTTACAATAGGAACATCTTTGTTACGTATGTCAGAAATGCCAAGGTTTAAAAATAGCCTTTGAGTTATGAGGCCATTTTTAGGCAAGATGGCTCGGTAGAATCCCCTTGTTAAGCACGGTGAAGCTTTCGATCTCTTTTCAAGCCCCAATTTCATTGGCATAAATCCAAAGTCCTAGGACCCTTAGAAATCATTTCTAATGCTTCCAGACTGGAGTCTCTTCCTGGAGATGCTTCTACTTTCAAGATGTTTATTGCAACCTCCCCCGAGGCTGTTCCTGCGAGTTCCCACAGAGGCCACAGGGGGCCCGGCACGCCCACTCCTGCACTCTTGGCTCCTTTGCTATCCTGAAGAACATGGTGGGTCCCTCGTCTTTCCACTCTGATCTTACGCACCGCTTTACGCTCGAACCTTTATAAGCACAGGCCTCCCGTTGTTCCCATGCCAGGTAAAGCCGACCCCGCTTCCTCCTGACCCCAGTAGGACTCATACTTCCATGGAACTTGTTGTCATTCCATAGAAACATACACGAAGCCATTTTCCCTGCCGAATTACAGACTTCTTGAGGGCAGATTGCTTTGCTCAAGGGTGGCTCTACTGTGCAGCACATACTCCATGAATTCTGCTCTTCTTTCTATATAGTTGAATCATGGCACCTATGTCACTATCCTTTAAAAGAAGGGACCTTATTTTATTTGCTTTTACATCCACAGAGCAAAAATTGGAGCATAGTGCGTTCAAGAAAAGTTTGTTGATTGAATAAAAAAAGAAAAGAACTATTTTCAGACCCCGAGTCTTTTAGTTTTCTACTTTCGATTGATTTCTAAGAGGAAACTTCAGGAGGTATGGCTATTTCTGGGTTGGGAACATCAAGAATTCTTTTGCTTGCTCTAGTTTCAGCAACCTACACTCAAAGCACAAACCCTACTCTGACTCTTTTCTTTCCTCTGTTTGAGGAAGAAAACCACAGTGGGACCACCAAAGATGTGGTCAGACTTTTAACCATTTTGCACCTTAGGGAAACAACCCCTTCTCTGCCATCTGTTCTTGGCACACACCTCAACATGGCCCCATCCTTTCCTGTTTTGAGGGAGCCTAGATAAGGCCTTCCATTCTGAGTCAAATAGCATACCCTTGCTATAGTGATATCCAGAAGACTCAGGTGGTGTGTGGTGGGGAAGGTGCCTGGAGGCCAAGGGGCTCAAGGAGCTGCTTTACACGATGGTTCCCGCCTTTCCTTTCAGGGAAACTGTACACTAGAGATGAGAAGGTGGTGAGGGCCAGAAACTGAATCGTGGGATAAGAGTGAAGGGAGTGGATGGCGTGACCACATAGGCAAATCAAGGCGAAAAATAATAGAATCCAATTCAACACCATGCAACACAATGCAATGCAACATAGTACAATTCAGTTCAACCTCGTCCAGGACACGTGCTGTTGTTACATGTCAGGCATCATGATAAGCCCTTGGGAAACAGAACCGTTATCTGGATGTAAGTCTTGATTTTGAGGAGTTCATGAATTCTAGTTTGAGGTACCCATGGATAGCTAGCTATAGTCAGTAAGTAACAGAACAAGAACATACTGAGTATAATGACAAAGAAATGAGTACTTTGGAAGCAGAGTTGGATCCTCAGCAGGCAGGTTAGTGATGCAATGTGCTCATATCCACCAGCTGAGGTGACGGAGGGGGTCAGCTGACCTCCTACCAAGGGGCTTGTGTTCTTCCCTACCTACAAGCTATGCCCTTTCTGAGGGAACACTGGATAAGACCTTTCTTTGGGGACTGTTCAAAATCCCAGGGAAGTTTCTGCAATTCATACAAATTTAAGGCATGGACACGGCTCTCTTGCCTACTCCTGAATTTAGACTTGGAAGTCGTGGGAGGTTTCCCACAGAGGACTTGACATTTGAACTTGGCTTTGAAAGATTAGTAAGATTTTGTCAGAAGTGACAGAAGAATTCTCCCTGGTGTGAAAGCTAATTATTGGTAATATACATTTTTTTCCTGCTTTAAAATATTTAGGAAAATTTAGGCTTCTACTCCTATATTTTTATACATATGTTTATGGCTCAAAGTAAATATGATTAACAAGATAAGTCCAACTCTATAATTCCTCTTTTTAATGTGCAAAAGTAAATATGTTTAGGAGGGAATTTTGATTTATTTACATTTTTAATTAAATGAAAATTGCAGATAAAAGATGCTATACCACTCATCTTCTTAGGAAGAGAAAATATTGCGATGTAATTAAAAGGATGCCTCAAATTATAATTAGATGGGAAATTTAATTATGACTAGAATACTTCATCCTTATGCACACTGACACCTTGTTGATACCCTTTAAAGTATTTTTATTATATTTACTCTAAGATCTTAATCTCCATACCAAATAAAATCTTTCGATTCCTAAGAACTATCAGGATTCAGCATAGAATACAATGCTCCATTTTATTTCTCAAGAAAATTGTTGTTTTAGGATTTTTGTGTTTGCCATTGCTGAATCTTCTTACAATTTCCAGTGTAAAACATTCTAGTAATCTCTATTAGACATGAGCTAATAGAATCACAATTTCTTAGCCAGGGAAAGAAATCTTGGTTTATCCTGAAGGATTTACTGTCTTCCCGGTTGAGAGGACTCCAGGTATTCAATAGATATCCAGGAAGAAAAGAAAATTCTTATTATGTGCTCTAATATGTGAGTGTGTGTGTGTGTGTGTGTGTGTGTGTGTGTGTGTTTATCTGTCTGTCTGTCTCTTTGTCTCTCCCCTCTCCCTCAATATATATAAAATTTACATATAAATCTATTACAGCTACTTGATGGAATCTCTTCTGCAGTGAGGCTCCGGTTAAATACATTTGCTATAATTAACATCCTGTGGCACCATTTGACACTTCTTGCAGCTTACAAAACAATAACTTTCACAGTAAAAATGATTTAGCTGCAGCATAATGTGCCCTGCTAGAAATGTTTTGAGATAAAGATTCCCAATATGTAATTATTATTAGCTTGATTTGGAAAATATTGTGTGATAAAAACTATTTGAAGAATTACCCCTTTAGCTTCTCTCATGTCAAAGAATGCAGTGAACGTCAACTGAAGTTCTTTATTCATGAGTGAAAATCTGAACTGATGGCCTTTGTGAAAAGTTTTTAATTTAAGAAACTTGCTAAATAATTGTGTCCATGCACACACACACTGTTTATTATGCGCTAGGCATTTCCTAAATTTTCGTGTAGTGTATGTTGGCTCTAATTTACTGTGATTATTAGGTGGATTGGCCTTTAATGAGAGGCATGCCTTTATAAACACAAGATGAAAACGTCAAAGCAATGAAGTTTGAACATCTAAAATTGACTCATTTTCATTCTCCTGAGTTAAAACTTCCATGCTTGTCTCCCTTGCCCCTCCCTATTGAACCAATTTTCACCAGATAACTTCTGCTCCTAGATGAACTGAATTTCTACAAATGGCCTGCTCTGTGGTCCCCTGTATAGGCAAACCTCTCATTGAAGTCCCCATCTCTTTTGAAGGGACTTCAAAGGTCCATTGAAATCCAAAACTTTCCTTGAAGTTAAGTCAAGTTTTGCCTGTTTTAGGGCTGCAGGATTTTACCCAGAAAAACCTGGGTGGTTAACAAGGAAAGACCATGTTAACCTGGTTGGATTTCATCACAAGTGGAATTTGGTCTGACAATTTTGGCTCCATGAGGGGGTTTAAAGCATAATTCAGCTGTGGAAATGATAAAAGGATTCCCCTACCTGGTTTTATAGCACAATAGCTAAAAGACCAGCAGGTATTTCCAAGCATCTTTTACTGTGTATCCCAAACTGCTACACCAGCTGGATGTACCGTGAATGAAATCACCCTGCTGCTAAAGCATTTGAATCCCAGGCAAAGTCGTTGACAGTAAAAATCCAGGTGGCTATGCAAATTGGTCATTTCCTTAAATAGTCGTTTGAGTTTCACTAGGTGAGACTAGCTGGTAATAATGACAACGAGCACCTGTGTAGCAATGTTTCCATTCACAGAACAACTTTTATGTATATTATCTCAATTAGTCCTCACTAAATCTGTACAGATGAAGACAAGGGAGTTCACAGAGAGAGAGAGAGAGAAAGAGAGTAAGTGACTTGCCTGAGGTTTCACTGGTAGTGAGCGGGGAGCTGGGATTTGAACCCAGATGCAAGGACACAGTGGGCTTCCCATTAGGCTGTGAGCAGCTGCTGACAGATGATTATTGATTCATAGATCTTGAGTCAAAGAACAAAAGCCGCTTTGTCTACTATTGGGGGTCCTATTTCCATAGGCCCCTTTTTGAAAACAGGCTAGTGTGACTAGCAGAGAACTCAATAAAGGCAGAGGGAATCCAGAACCAGTGATAGGAGAGTAGGCACAAATGCCAGCTGCTGTGCTCATGTGAGAGCTGCAGAAATGAGAACTGTAATTGCCGTGAAGATTTTCTCATTTTTAAATGAAAATGTGCATGTGTCTATGTGCTAGGAAAATATTACATTTGCTAAGTAAATAGCTTCACGTTTTTGTTGCTTTTGTATTACCCTTTAATGTAATGTAAAATACACTGATTTCATACCAGCTTTAAGTATTATTAATTTTTCAATTGTGTCATTTGATCTCAGGCATATCAGAAGAGAAAACATTCCTCAAGGAGCTTACCTCTTAGGTGCGAGTTAGTACATTTCAGTTTTATGTGGAATAGTTCTGTTGTGTGAGGTGGAATGATGACTTTCTTATTTAGTTTTTCTTTTTTTCTTTTTTGGAGATGAATCGGAGTGTAGGGAGATGTGTTTGCCAAACTGACAAGTGTTGGCCTTGGTTTAATTTTGTGGGTCATCTTGCCTGGGCTAAGAGATGCCCAGGTAGCTAGGAAAGCATCGTTTCTGGGTATGTCTGTTTTGGTGTTTCTGGGAGATGCAGCATTTGAATTGACATTCCGGGGAGAGACTATCATTTATGAATCCACACACTGGAGCCTAAGCCAAGAAGAAAAGGAAGGAAGGGTAACTTTTCTTTCTCTTCTTGAATTAGGGCATCTATCCTTTCTTGCCCTCAGGCATTGAAAGTTTTGATTCTGAAAATCTAGGGCTTAGAAAAGGACTCCACAATTGGTCCCCATGCCCTATCCCTCTCCTAATTCTCAGGCCTGTGCACTCAAACTGAGTCACATCACTGACTTTCCTGACGCTCCAGTTTGTAGGTGACAGATTTTAGGGACTTTGGCCTCCATTAATTACGGTAGGAGAGAATTCCTATAATTAGCCAGCCAATCTCTCTCTCTCTCTCTCTCTCTCATATATATATATATATATATATATATGACTATAGCTATAGAACTATAGGCAGAGGCATATCCTGTTGCTTTTGTTTCTCTGGAGAATTCTGAGAAATACAGATAGGTTGATTATATTGAGAGCTCTGAGCTCTGAGCTCTCAAGATCTAGATCCTACATAGAACCAACACTTCTGATTTTATTAAGAAAGCTAGAAATTCTCATTTTTATGGAAACCACACGCCTCTTCAACTCGAACAGCTGTGTTAGTTTAGGTCATTTTTCTTCACTCTTGCTCCTTCCCATAGGAAAACTGATCATTCACACACTTTGCCATGAAACTTTTGGGGCATCCTAGTAGGGCAGAGCTTATACCATTTGCTTTCCTGGTTCTGGATTTGGTCAGGTGATTTGGATGGCCCAAAGAAATGAAGAGGAAAACGAGCTGTGGATTTAAGAGGCACCTTTCATCTCCCGCTTCACTTGTGCTCCCACCCCTGCCACAGCCCCAGACAGAGAAGGCAGGTGGAGCAGGCTGCAGCCTTCCCTGTAGTGTCATCTGAGCGCGGCCAGCCTCACCAGATGCCACCGGATTCTGGCTGAGCCCACCCCAGAGCAGCCAAGGAGGCCTGAGTGTAAGAAATAAATGTTTGCATTTGCAATTCATTGAGATTTTTGTGCAGTAATGTTATACCAAAACCTGACACTTTAACACACTTAAAGCAAAATGATTTAGCCAGTACTGGGACGAAATACCCCAAGCCTGCTACTTAAAGGAGGAGAGGCCATTCTGATTTACAGTTTTAGTCCATGGTCTTTTGGTCCAGGGGCAAAAAAACATGGTGGAAAGGGCTGGTAGAAGAAATCTGCTCATTCCGTGGCAGGTAGGAAGCAGAGAAAGAGAAGGGAGGGGCTAGGGACAAGAAACACCCTTCCGGGTCTAGGTGTGACCAGGGAGGCCCTGTCTCCTGATGGCGCATGCAGCTGCTGCTGACTCTAATTGGCTTCCACAGACATGGGACTCTTGAAGGCATTTTAGATCTAAACCATATTATAGCCTAAACTAAATAAATATATCTGCAGACTGAATTCAGGTTGAAGGCCACAACCAGGAATGGAACTTTGATAGTATCTTTTCTAATTCTAGCATTCTGGCCTCAAAAAATATTTCAGATGTTGGATGTATAGAATACTTAGAGCAACCTCTTCTGGGAATCCTTCCAAAGGAGTTAAGCATATAGCAGAGATACACGTATACCCATGTTCACAACAGCACAACTAACAATAGCTAAAATGTGCAGGATACCAAAATACTCATCAACAGACCCATGGATATGTAAATTGTGCTGTGAGGCTGTCATGTTATGATCCTTGACCAGACTGTGATTATCAAGGAAAAGTCTAGGTTTAAAATGACCTAGATGGATAGTGGATGAAAGGAAGGACATTTGAAGTACAAGTAGGTGGGACAAACCTGAGAAATAGAGGTGACTATGGGCTTAGGTGGATGCGTGAGAGAAGAGATGGGTGGGAAGAGGAGAAGGGAGGGGAGATGGGAGAAAAAAAAGGAGAGAGCAAGTGAATCTGTGCTGTTTAGTTTTATCTCAGGGAGTTACAAGGTTTGAGAAAGTGCCCCATGAGAGGATCTGGTTTCCCTGTCATCTTCGACTTAAAATAATGACCTACACCATGAGCAGAAAAGAACATTTGAGGAGGTCAAGCCGTGTTGGACAAAGTGCATCACAAAATCAATAAGCATTATAGTTAAGAGCCTGGAAATGAATATCAAACAGATCTGGTATAAATCACAGTTCTATACTTACTGGCTTTCTGGCCTGGGACAAGCTACCTGTTTAACCTCTCCAACTCTTTTTTTTTTTCAGTCTTTAAAAAAAAAAAAAAAAAAACCAGTGCACATTTTAGAGTGCAGTGTAGAGATGAAGCGGAGTGGTGTGTGTTGGTGGCTCAGGGTGGCAACTTGTAGCTGGGGTGGCAGGCGCTGGAGCAGAGAGGTGAGCAGATTCTGGCCACAGTGGACCTCAGAGTGATGAAGGGGCACTTTCAGTCAGCAATCACATTATAATTCACGTGTAGACTTAATTCATGTATTGTCAAACCCCTCACCTTTAAGTTTTGTATGTTGGACATTTTGCTCCAATGATGGAAATTGACTAATACAAGATTGTTCAACAGTTCAGGTGTGTACCTGTCCAAAATCATGTGCCCTCTGTGACTTTGGACTCTGGGTTGAATCCTTGCCTCTCCCTAGCTTCAGATGGAACCCTTAACTCTTGGCCTTCCCAGGATTGTTCCTGTAGCACTCCTGCCCTGCCTCTGCCCTGTTGCTCACTTGGTGTATCATTTGGAGTTCTAGGAGAGGCAGAATTAAGAGAAATTATAAAGAAAGGGGAATTACTTGGAGGATTTACAAGTCTGAAGGAAGAGATAGTTCAAAATGGCGTCTTACACATTCAAGAGCTGATGGGTTCATTGGCTGCTCAGACGTGAGGAAGAAAAGCACCTACCTGAGACTGCAGGACAGGGGTGTGAGTCTGCTGTGGATCACTATTGTTCTAGAAGCAGTGATGAAGACTCAAGACTGGATTGGCAATGTGCAGACAGGAGCAAGTCAATGTCTGTAGACAGTTGTGAAGGCCACACCTTTCCCAGGACAAGCTGTAACAATCTTTTTTCTTTCTTCCTATTGATTTATTTATAAAATTTATATTTATTGATTTATTTATTTAGAGACAGGGTCTCACTCTGTAGCCCAGGTTCATCCTGAACTCACTAAGTTGGCCTTAACTCACAGCAATCCTCCTATCTCAGACTCCCAAGTGCTGGGTTTACAGGCCTGGATCTCTGTGCCGGGCCTTACTGGGACTGGGGAATCAAACTCAAGGCCTTGTACTTGCAAGGCATTGACTTCAACTACTGTGCTATTACTCCAGCCGCTTACTTAGTTCAAGCCGTCAGTTGGGCCATCCACTACCAGGGTGGGTGTTCTTTTCTCATTTGCTGGCCCACAAGTCACTCACAGGCACCTAGAAGTTCTACCCTGGGTGTTTCTTATCTCATCAAATTGACATAAGCCCTTTAGCAGTTCTCCCTAAGTGCTTGAATCTGTCTCCTCTTCTTACAAGGACAATGGTCATACTGCAGTAGAATTTACCCTAATGAACTCATTTTAATTTGATTATATCTGCATAAACCCTATTTCCAGGTGGAATCAAATTTAGGGCTGCTAGAAATAGTATTCAGTGAGTCCATTGCAGAAACTACCACACAAATATAGGATTATAGTATTTTTTTTTTCTAGAGACTACATGACTGATACATTTTCTCTGGATTCCTTTGCCGCTTGATTCTGCATGGAATGTAGGGAGCTTTCCGCAGACAAACCCTTGCGAGACTTAGAAGCCAGAGCTGAATGGTGTGAGATGAAAGCCACAGCTGGAATGTTAGCTAGCTTCCTACATACGGTCCTATTAAATGTCCATATAATGTTGATGTGTATGCACACATGTATAGATCAGGACTTACCTTTTTGGAGGATACAATTCAACCTACAACATTACAGGAAACAGGAACATAACAGATTACAGGAGACAGTCTGTTTACCAGAGATTTAGGTGATTCTTTCTACAGGATGTAGATTTCCAATCATCTATCATATGCTTGTGATGCTCCATTCTTCTAGTTTTTCAATTATCTAGCATTTAGTGCTTGATTTATCAAAGTAGGTCTCGAATGACTTTACACGCACTTTCTAAGCCTTAAGTCTCTCCTCCTCTCCTACCTTCCATTTCCCTCTCTCCCTTTCCCTCCCTTTGTCCTCCCTTCACCCCTCCCTTCTTGTTGAAAACACTGGAGGAGACTGGAACCAATGCCGGCCATGGTGAACAAGAACTCTACCATTGATTTTTGACCCCATCTTCCTGCCTCTGTTTCCCAAGTAGCTGAGATTATAGGTGTATAGCACTACATTCGCCTAAGTGTCTTCTTTGGGAAAATCTCTGGCATTGTAAAAAATATTCTGTCCTTTGGGATAAGGATTCCTTTCCTTACCTACATGAAGGAAATATGCACATTACAAAATGTCAATCACTGTTTGAACCTGTACTGGAAGCAGTACGTGTAAAGGGTCTGTGAGCTTGACTGAAGACCCTAATGTGGCTCCTTTAATAGGTATTGTTGTTGGTAAATTCATAATCTTCTGGCTGATCTAGGACTAACCCTAGGTTCACAGATCAGGCGTGTCTGCCATGCTGGGGATTCCCCTTGACACCCCAGCACTCAGCTGATGTGCTTGGGGTTCCTATGTAGAGTCTAGAGCAATGAGGCCATTACTAGTGTCATAGAGATGTTAACATTGTTTCAGGTTTTTGAAAATTAAGGAACTTCCTTTCTTTGGACTAGATAATGATTAGAATAGTTCAATGATAAATTAAAAATATTTTCAGACCCAGAGTGAAAAAGATAGTCAAAGGGCTTCTGTGTTATTTAGGGTTAGAACTAAAACATCCCCACTGTCTCATGTCTTTGCAGGGTGTCTGGATCCTGGGGGCATTACCGTTAATGGGTTCACGCTTGTTGAGTTCAGTAGCTGAGTGCGCTTTACGAATTGGAGCCTGGTTGGTGGTGGGTCACTGAGGGGATGACCTGAAACGTGTATCTTGTTCCTTGCCCCTCTCTTCTCTGCTTCCTGACCTCTCCAAGGTGAGCAGCTGTCCCCCACAGGCCCTTCTGCCATGGCGTTCCTGCCTTGGGGCCAGCAACCGTGGACTGAGCCTATACTGAAACCAAGACCTCAAGAAAACCTCTCTTCTTTCAAGTTCATCAGGTATTTTGTCCTAGTGATGGGAAAGCAGACCGATACGTATGTACTCTTACTCTCAGTTGTATGTGTTGGCATGCGATTTTCCCATGAGCGTCCCCAAACTTTATCGCTTGAGGATGAGGACTCTCCTACCTATCTTATGTTGTTCAGCTCTAATAAAGTGTAGAAGGGGAGAGAGAGTGATGCCTTCTATCTGCAGTCACCCCGTGGAGGGAGATTTAGGGATCCCTTCAGTAAAGAGGGTGATAATCTTAATCTTGCCTCTTGGCCTTCGAAAGCCAAATGTCTCCTTCCAGTCCTATGCTTAAGCAAGGTCTCATTTGACCTCAAACCACAGGGCCAAGTCCTTTTTTCTACAGAGTAGAGAAATTTATGTTTAAACTGGTGATTTTCATATGTTATTTATTCTCCCTCAGAGTGGATATTTTACAGAGATGACCGCTTGGGGAAAAAATGGCTACAATCTGTGTTTCCTTAGGAAGGAAAAATCGTTACATGTCAAGATGTACCGATTTAGTCCCTGGATGGAGACTGATCCAAGGAGTCCCTTAAAAACATAATACGAGAAGACAATACTGTTCCAGCAGGTCAGCTGTGCAGCCGCTGGGGGAAGATTTGTTATCCGGGAGACTTCAGCCTGTGGATCTACTCATTTACTTAGCTTGAAGGTGGTTTTAAAATCAGAAGAAACAACAGTGAAAGGCTTAAAAATATCACTGTTAGTTTAACTAGAGAAAAGAGCCAATCCAGCCCTTTTCAGGTAGAACTTGAACTATCTTTACAGTTATCCCTCCTTTCCAGCTACATGTTCTTCTCAGTATTTTAAAGAGAAATGAATGAAAAAGAAAAGCTAAATGAATAATAATAATGCAAAATAAAGATACAACCAAAATTTTGGGACAACCCATGGAAATTGGAGATATGATAAAATAAAGAAACAAAAGTGGGCTGGAGTGTAACTGAGCAGTGGGGTGCTTAGGGGCTTGCCTAGTATGTGTGCGGTCCTTGGAGCCCAGTAACAGCAGCAACAGTGAACAAAACCAAAAGAAAACAAAAAACAAATAAATAAAAGCAAAATACAGCAAAATTGGATTTTAGTTGAAATAAAAGAACAAAGACATTAGAAAGTAAAAGAGTCATACAATCAATTAAATGAGGAATGACACACATAGATGTAAAAGGGGGAACAAATCTTAATTTTAAGCTGATCATGAGAGCATAGGCCTATAGTCTCAGTACTCAGGGAGGCTGAGGCAGGAGGATTACAAATTTGAGCTCAGCCTCTGCTATTTAGCAACTTAGTGGGACCCTGTGTTACAATCAGAAATAAAAATGGACTGAGGATGCTAGACACACACCTGTCACCATGTCCCCAACTCAAACCAAAGTGGATCAAAAACCTGGATTTTAAGACTGAAACACTGAACCTTCTGAAAGACAAAATAGGCAAAAATCTAAAAGATATAGGTTTGGACAAGGACTTTCTTAATCGGACTGCTGATGTAAAAGAAATAGCTCCTTCAATCAACAAATGGGATTATATTAAATTAAAAACTTTCCGGATGACAAGGAAACTATCAACAGAGTTCAGAGAAAACAAACAGAATGGGAATTTTTTTCTACCACCTATACCTTGGACAGAAGGCTAATAACTAGAATATACAAGGAACTGAAGAAAAATAGACCCCTCAAAAATCAATGACCTGATTAAAAAGTTGGTAACTGAAATGAATAAGCAGCTCTTAGATGGAGAAGTTCAAATGGCTAGCAAATACATGAAAAGATGTTCAACATCCTTAGCCATAAGAAAAATGCAAATTGAGATATCATCACTAAGATGTCACTGAGAATGGCATATATCAAGAACTTGAACAGCAATCAATGCTGGCAATGTTGTGTGGAAAAATGAACCCTTTTACATTGCTGGTGGGATTGTAACCTGGTAACCACCATAGAGGACAGTATGGAGATTCCTCAAAAGGCTGAAAATAAATATTCCATTCCATCAAGCAATACTTCTTTTGGGTATCTTCCCAAAAAAGTTAAAAGCAATGCATAACAGAGATACACAGGTATCCATGTTTATAGCAGCACAACTTACAATAGCTAAAATATGGAATATGCTGAAATAGCCATCAACAGACCAATGGATACAAAAATTGTGGCATATGTACACACTGGAGTGCTACTATTCCATAAAGACAGGTAGATCTGAGGCTTTTGTAGACAAATGGACACAACTTTAGACCATCATGCTTACTGAAGTCAGTCAAGCTTAGAAGATTAAATATCACATGGGTCCACTAATAAGAGAAACCCAGAATATAGGCATTCTATAAAACAAAATAAGTGTGATAGTGGGAGTTAAGGGGGATGGGAAGGATGTGGGAAAGCCAGAAAGGGGAGAGGAAGGGATTGTAATGTTGACACAATGTTTTTGGGTACAGAATACTCAAGCTCAATGTAACCATTGCTTATTGCACATATATACACACATATATGCATACATGCATATATATATATGAATGGAAAAATAAAATAAAAATGAGAGAAAGAATGGATGGATGGATGGAATGGGGCTGTATGTCAACCCAAAGACCCTAGTTTTAATCCCTACTAACACCAAAACACTTAATTTTATTTTTTAATTAAAAGTTATGTTATTCATTGTGCTAGGAATAATTAGAAGAAAAGAACAGAGAAACTGTAACACAAAATGCTAAAAATAAAAATTCAAAAAATTACCCCCTCAAATTAAAAAATATAAAATGCAAGTAGATTAAAGAGAACAATAAAATATAGATTATAAGAAACAGAAACAGACTTTGCAAAAGTGGAAAGACAACATGGCAAAAGGCAGAAAGAGGAGGGGGAGCAAAAATGATCCAGATATGATACGTGTGTGCACACGGGCACCAGGTCCCTAAGATGAATGTAGCTTCATATCACAAACATATACTTATGTAAAAAAAAAAGATTTTCGTCTTTCTAGATGACCCATATTTCAAATAAGAAACAGCATGACCTATATATTCATCTTGTTTCCTACATACTCACTTCAAGCACATTTAATGAGCAACTAACGTGTATGGTGTGTTATGGGAAATACTGAAGACGAAAAAGCTGCCCAAGACAAATGCTTGCTTTGTAGGAAAGATAAAACATGTAGCCAAATCTACGATCAAGAAGAGAAGTTCTGAAGAAGCGGAGACCCTACGGAGAAGGAATTCTAAGTTGGCATTGTGCAGTATGGGGTGAGTCCTTACTTCCTATACTAATAGACCCGTATAAACTGTCAATGGATAGATTTTCTGTTCTGTATCACCTGTGCATAATCCTTTAAGTGACTGCGTGGGAACCCAGGAAGTAACTGGCAAAGGAGTCCAGGATTGCCTCTCTGGTAATCCCAACTGGGCTACTCCATTTTTCTTAGACACATTTTAACTTCTGGAAAAGAAAACATATACAGGAAATAAAGAAACATTGGATAAAATGTACTTCCCTACAGCCACCTCAACCAGGCTAGAGCTAGCCCTGTCGGGGGCCTCCATTTCCGTGTTGCTCATATCAGAGCTGGGCGTGCAACCACTGGCATCGTGATCCGAGGAGGTCCAAAGCAAGCTTGAACATCTGGTGTAGGTTTAATAAGTGTGCCAGGTAAGGAATGGGCATGGGCATGAACTACGGTCTTCCCCCTGATAGGCTTGGAAGGATTAGCACACACACAAGCATTGCAAAAAGCTATTTGAGGGCAGACACTCAGCAATTCTGAATTTACAAAGTTGGACTTTGCCCATTGATATTTCCATACAAATAAAGGCAAAATATTGGGACACTAAATAAACAGAGGAAGTTGAATATTTACTAGATAAAGGGACTTAGTGTATATCACTTATACTTAGATTCAAGTTGTAATGACAGTTTTCCGAAAAAATGATAACAATGAAGAAAGTCAAATGAAAACAGGGAGCACTGGGGCAGAGATGTTGTAGGAGAATATGTCAAAACTACGGGGAAATGGAGATGATAGGTCTAAACAATGTTGGTTTGTCCTGAAGGTTTTTCACTCAAGCTGAAAGATGAAATAACGGGAGAAGACCATTCTAACACAGTACCAAGTCCATTTGCTTTGATCTGGGAAGAACTTGAAATTCTGCTGGTGGAGAGAATGGGACTTTAAAAGATGCAATTAGAGCAAAGACCAAGGCCTTGAAGAACAAGGTGTTTTACTTAGAGCTGTATGGTAAAGAAGAATTATTAAATGACCAGTTCAGTCTTGTTAATTTGTTCTTAGACATTTTTTCCTCATTACCATGTTCTCACTCCCATCTTTTGCCTCTCTTTGACTGTTATAAATTTTCTAGTTTTGGTTGATTGGTTTTACTTTTCATGTAAGAAAAGTGTTGAAAGGGAAGAGTGTAAAGGAAAAATGAACGTGTTTATACCCATTTTATTAGAGCTTAGTTGTGTGCTTCAGGAATGGATGCAGCTTATGAGGAAACATTTAATTTCAATAAGACATTTCAAACCTCGAAGTTTTAGGAAGTTAAATTTCATACTGGCCAATCAAAATAAGAATTTCCATGAGAATCACTGCAAAACTAAAACTGCTGATAATTTAGATATGTATTAATTGCTTACATCTCCAACTGATCTGTCTGCAAAATTGGAACATCAAAAGGTAAGTGACTAGATGGTTTTAATTGGCTGATTGAATGTAAACCACCAAAGTGGTACCTGACTGTGTTAATGACTGAGCAATAATTTGTGGGGACTTTTCTTTTTCTTTTTCTCAAATTACAAACAGAAAACTATCTTATGCAAATTATATGATAAATAGGTCTGCAAATACATTTTGATTGCTACTTTTGAAGGAGCTATCTGGGATTCTTGGAAGCCAGTTTTCTTTTTTTTTTCTAAATATGCCTATAACACAAAGTATATAACCCCAAAACCAGAACTACAATGCATCACATCATTCAGAGTCCAGCTAGGTAGAAAGTTCAGAAGTCATGCAGTGTCTTACTGCAGCGACATTTAGCTTCTGCAGAATCGAAACTTGTTCTTTTTTTGTTTGTTTTGGTCATTCTTGACCCAAGAATGATACAATCACTTGAAAAAAAAAGCGAGACTGGAAAAGAATGGAACAACCATGAACTCTACTCTTGCATGTTGTTCCAAAAAAATTTAAATGAATAGATCAAAGTTATACTGAGAATAGTGGGAAAGCTTTAATATATAAACTTTAAATAACTGTCTGTGGCATCCCCAATAACATTTTAACTCTTAGCACCCAATTGCAATCCGCTTATACATTTTTTTCTTAGCCATATCTCTGTCAAAAACTCCCACATCATCCTTGCTATAACATGGAGGATTATTCAAACATGTATGCACTTTGCTTTGCACCTGCAATTGCGTACCTAGGAGATGGCACCTCTGTCCTGATGTGCTTGGCTAACCACTACTCTTTCCTTTTTCTGTAGCTTTCCCTGGCATACTAGAATGACTTCCATGGCTCACTTCTTTGTTTCTGTGGCCCTTACACTTACTTCCATATAACCTTACCATATTCTATGCCTTACTAGACCATAGCTCCTTGAGTGTAGAAGTTATGATTGATTTGATTTTGCCTAACAATTTTTATAACCATAAAACATTATTAATGATAATAATAGTCAACACTGAGTGGTTTCAATGAGTAGACACTGTTCCAATTGTTTTACTAGTATTATCTCATTCTTAAGCAGAATCCCGACACAGGTATGTTCTTAATAGTTCATTGTTTGAATGAATGCATCCACGTAGGAGTGAAGTCAGTGACTTCATAATCCCCAGTCCTGCTATTTTGGTAGATTGCACTTCCAGTTGTCTAATGTTCGGACAAATGGAGGTGGATGTGAAAGGCTCTTGGGTTGCTCATTTCCTTTGGTGTTATGGTTTGGATCTGAAATGTCCTGCACAAGCCTCGTGTATGTAGATACTGTGGAATGCCATATGTAACCATGTGCTGTTAGGAGGTGTGGACTGGTTGGAAAGGGTGAAAACCTAGGACTTGACCCAGAAGCAGGTAGGTCACTGGGGCTTGGCCTGGAAGGATGCATGCTAGGTCTGCCCTTCTTTGGTCACTTGGCTTTCTGTCTGTTACCATGCTGGTAACAACTTTGCCTCCTTCTGGGCCACTGCCAAAGTGCCCCAACCATTGTCAGCTGCCCATGAATGGACTGAGAACTTCTGACACTGTGAAATAAAATAAATCCATCTTTCCTCAAGTTGTGGACATCAAGTATTGTGTCCCAGCAATGAAAAAGTAACTAAGAGATCCAGACCTTGAACTCAGAAGTTAGAGGAGAACATACCCATGCTTTCTGATGTTATCATTTGGCAGGAATGAGAAACTCGGGAGGAGGCTATCTTTTAAATGATATTATGGTCATTACATTATAGTCTCTAAAACATGGAAATAGTTTTAACTCTTGTCAGAACAATATATTTAGGTAGACATAAATAAATATCAGAAAGAAAGAAAGAGAGAGAGAGAGAGAAAGAAAGGGCTGGAAATATATCTCAGTGCTAAGGCCCTGGGCTTGATCCCCAGAACCACACACACACATAAATACATAAATAAAATCCTAATGAAGAATTTTTCTTCTAAATTGGGCTTTACTGAGTATAACTAATAATTCATATAAGTATTGGGTGATCTTGGATCAGGTAGCAACAAAAAGCTTATCATTACAGATTCTCTGAATGGTGAATACAAACCACACCACAAACAGGAATTGTCACATTTCCTGTGTTATCATTTGGATCTTCAGCCAGGTTCAACAATCAGGAAGACTTTTTTTTGACTCTTTAGGTAAATGCATCTTTCCTTATTGTAATGTTTTTCAATTGGTTTTTTTTTTTCTGTTTACAGCTGATTAAAGATATAAATTCTCTAAAACTACACCAGTATGAACAATGAGCTGGATTTCCAAGGTAAAATAGTTGAGAAATTCATGGTTGTACATACATACATATATATATAAATTATGGTTTTGAAGACTAGATAGTGTGTATTTATTTGGTAGCTCACAATAAAAGCATTTTGCCAATTACTTTATTAGATAATAAATTAATATTTAGCTTATAAACATAAAGCAAATTATTACTATTCTGTATAAAAAGAATATTCTTACATTTGAGAAGATATGAATTAATCTGTCTGTGGCCTTAAGTGTTTAACATTCAGATTCTCAAACAATCCTAAATTCAATCTTTATTATTTAAGAAGGTTTATTTTGTTCATGATTTAGATGATTTTCATACAATGATTTTGTGGTTTAGAAAAATGCTTATTTCCTGGGCAAAGTTTGCCAATGTTGTTGTTATTGAATTGATGTTTAAAAAATAATTCCAAATACTCATTCATGAAATAGTCAATATGAAAAAAAGAAGTTAACCGATATTTTAGTTCATTAAGTCATGGAGGGAAAGGGGTTACTGAGCTAAGCCTAATGGCTCAGTCCTGTAATCTCAGCACTCTGGGAGGAACAGGGGTTCGAGCCCAGCCTGGGCAGCCTAGTAATTTCGTAAAACCCTGACTCAAACCAAAAAATAAAAATGAACTGGAGGTATAGCTGAGCTCTGGACCCATCTTCAGTACTGGAAAAAATAAAAATAAAAACTGACTAATGGTAATCTGGGCTAACTAGTCTGCCCCCACCATTTTTTAACTAGAATGTCTATGTGATATACAATGGTTACATTAAAGTTGAGAATTTTGTGCGTGTATGTTTTAGTTTCTTTTTTGCTGCTATGACAAAATATTCAACATGTACAACATAGGAAAGGAAAAGTTTCTTTTAGCTCACAGTTTCAGAATGTCAGAGTCCGTTCACAGGTAGGCATCTGGGAAATGGTGGAATCATGTGATGGGGCTAGAATCACCTGGAGCTAGAACCAGAGCTAGATCTTAGAGATCCTCCTAGCATAGCAGAACAGAGCCAAATCTTGGAGGAAGGGTGGAGCTACTCCTCCAGCTCAAGCCCCAAGTATCCCTCCCTTTCAGGCTCCACCTCCTAACAGTACACAATATCCACAGTATATTAGGCTTGTGGGGGTCACTCCAGATCCAAACCACAACATTCTGTCCCTTGCCCCAAGAAGACTCATGTCCACCTCCTTTTGTAAAAACCAAAAAGTTAAGCACTTCCAGCATACGATGTTACAACGTACATGCTCCCATTTCAAAAGGGAGGAATAGAAGGATAAAAGATAATTGGACCAAAAAGTTCTAAACCCAGCAGGGCAAGGATCAAATCCCATAGCTTCATGTCCAGCTCCCACAGTAAACTATGGTTGCTCCTCAGGGCTTGGGCGGCCCGGCCCATCACTGGCTGCAACTTCCATCTTTTTTCCTTTGGGCTGGCCTCACCCATAGCCTGCAGCCTTCCTCAGAGAATGATCCATGTTCCTGGCTTCTCCAAAATTTTGAGGTCTCCTCTGTACCTTAGGCTTCTCCTTCACAACATCACGCACTGCCCTCCCAGGAATGCACTGCCTAGTCTCCAATATCTTCCTCTGCAATTGGGGTGAAGGCCTCCATGCCCCGACAACTCTTGTACTCTGCAAGCCCTTAAAGCCAGAATCTTGTGAACATTACCAAGGTGTACCACTGGCTCGAGCAGTAGCCTCACCCGCTTGGAAAACTGCTATCAAAGCCTTTGAGTTCTTAGAAGTTTGAACTCCAGGCAGCTGATCATTGGCGAGCATTTTTCTCTTTGGTCCTGGCGTAAATTTCTGAGAACAGAGTCTTTTGCCTCTTCACCTTTGAATTGGTAAAAGGTGGAGTCCTGTTCTCTTTTAAGATGCCCTTAAGGCGTTATTGCTATAGGCTTCGGCTTCTTTTTAATGTTAATCTCTGATTTCATTGGATTTGTAGGCCTCACTACTTCAGGCCCCCCATTTTTTAAAGCTGCAAACTTTTTTATTATCATTTTTTCTACCATTTTTTTCCTGTGTTTTGCCATAAAGTTGGCTAAAAACCACAAGTAGTATCCAACTTGGGTTGCCTTGAAATTTCTTCTGCCAGATTAAGCAGTCTATTGCTCTTAATCTTTTTCAGTATGTCAGCAAAGTGCTGACATACTTTCTGCCAGAATATAGCCTACCATGCATGGTTTTTAGACCATTTGCAAGTACAAGTTTCCTTCCCATCTGAAAATTTTTGAACTTGGTTTTTACAATCCACAGGATATGGTTTTATCACTGTTGCTTTGTAATATAATTTAGTGTCTGGAATCATAATATTACCTGCTTTTGTCTTGTAGCGGAGGATTGCTTTGGCTATTCTGGGTCTCTTACGCTTTCATATAAATTTTAGGATTTTTTTTTGTTCTGTAAAAAATAGTCATTGAGATTTTAATAAGAATTACATTGAATCTGTATATTAGTTTTGGCAGCATAGCCATTTTGACAATATTAAGAAGCAGGGGATGTTTTTCCATTTTCCTCTTTCCTTCCTTCCTTCTTTCCTTCCTTCCTTCCTTCCTTCCTCCCATCCTTCCTCCCTCCCTCCCTCTTTCCCTCCCTCCCTCCTTTCTTTCTTTCTTTCTTTCTTTCTTTCTTTCTTTCTTTCTTTCTTTCTTTCTTTCCTTTCTTTCTCTCTTTTCTTTTTTTGAGGCAGGGTCCCTTTTCTAATATCTTCTTTATTTCTTTCTTTAGCATAATGAAGTCCTGTAGAAGTCCTTTACTTCCTTGATTAAGTTTACTCTTAGGTATTTAAATTTTTGAGGAGCTATTGAGAATGGAATCATTATACTCAGCTATTTCTCCATGAATTTATTTTTAGTATAGAGGAATGTTATTGATTTTTTGGTATTAATTTTGTATCCTGAAATTTAGCTGAATTTTTAAACTAGTTTTAAGAGTGTGTTAGTGGATTTTTGGGGTCTTCTATGTAAAATATTATGTCATCTGCAAATATAGATAGTTTAACATCTGTTCCAATAAGTATATCCTTTATTTCATTTTAGTGCCTGACTGCTAGGTTTAGGGTTTCTAGTTATGTTGAACAGAAATGGTGAGAGTGAAAAAAACCTTGTTGTATTCCTGATTTAAGGGAAAATGTTTTCAAGTTTTCTCCATTTGGTATACTGCTGGCAGCATGTTTTGCATAAATGGTTTCATTCAGTTTGAGATAAGATCCTTTTATACCTAATTTCCTCATTTTCTTATCATGAATCGATGCTGAATTTTGTCAAAGGTTTTTTATGCATCAACTGAAATGATCATGTGATTTTTGTCCTTGGTTTTACCTATGTGGCATATTACATTAATTGATTTATGTATGTTAAACTATCCTTGCATCCCTGGAATGAGGCCAACTTGATCAATGTATATGATCTTTTAATGATTTGTTGAATTCTACTCACCAGTATCTTTTTTAAAGACTTGTGCATTTATGTTCATGAAGGAGATTGGCCTACAGTTTGCTTTCTTGGTTAAATTTATGTCTTCTTTTGGTCTTGGGCTAATGCCAGCTTCCAGAAAAGTGATTGGCAGTGTTTCTTCTCTTTCAATTTCATGGAATAGTTTGAGAGGTATCAGTGGTAGCTATTAACTGAAGCACTTGTAAAATGCTGCTGTGAATCCATCCAGTCCTGGACTTTTCTTTATAGGTAGAGACTTTATTATTGCTTCAATTTTCATGCTTGCTGTGGGTGTATTCAGGGTTTTTATGTCCTATTGGTTCTATTTTGGTATCTTGTATATACCTGGAAATCTATCTATTTCTTCCAAATTCTCCAATTTGTTGGAGTATAAGTTTTCAAAATAGTTTCTTATGGATTCGCTGAATTTCAACAGAGTCCATTGTAATTTTACAGCTTTCATTTCTAATTGCATTGATAAAGATTTTTCTTTCCTTCTTTTAGTTAATTTAACTAGAAGTTTATCAATTCTGTTTATTCTTTCAAAGAACCTACTATTAGATTTGTTGATCTTTTGTATATTTTTTGTTTCAATATCATTAATTCTTGAAGTCTTAATTGGCATTTATGTTCTGCTAGCTTTTGAATGCTGTGTTTCCATAACCTCCTGGATTTTGAGGTTTGTGCTGAAAAGTCTGCAGTTGTTTTGATGGGTTTGTTTGTAGGTTACCTCCGGTTTGCTTTTGCAGACTTTAGTATTCTGTAATTATGTTGGTGTCGAGGATTTTGATTATGATGTGTCATGGAGAAGTTCTTTTCTGATCAAGGTTATTTGGTATTTCATATGACTGTAGTAGCTCAATATTATTATCTTTTCCTAGATTTGGGGAATTTTCTTCTGTAATTTCATTAAACATATCTGTTACACCTTTTGTACTGTCCTTCATTTTCTCTTGCACTAATTCTGAGGTTCTCTTTGAGTTATCCAACAGCTGCTGCATTTAGTCTCTTTCTTGTCTGTTTTTCCCCATTTTATTGATAGGCATAAGTACAAAATTTAAGGTTTACAATGAATTTGAGCATTTTGTGCACATACGTATCTTGTCAAGGTGACAAGTACATTCCCATTCTCCTTTTGTCCCTCTCCGTACCCACCCCTCCACTCCTGCTCACCCTACCCCCCCTGGTTCACTTTCTTTTTCATTTTAAATTTCATGAGATACTTGTGATCTGGGTTTCTCATATCGGAGAGACCATTCAATGTTTCACCTTCTCTTTGTTTTTTAATCATCATTGACTGTATTGTTCAGTTTCTCAATGTTATCTTCAAGAACTGATTATCTATCCCCAAAATACTTGAGCTGATTTTCTATGTTTTCATGTCAGATATCCCTATCCTAGAGTTCAACTTGGAGCCCTTTCAGTCTTTTTACTTTTCTATTGAAACGTTCTTTTGTTTCTTGTATTGCCTTGCTTATCTCTTTATTTGTGTCTGCTTTAAAGTTCTTAAGCTTTTTATCTATTAAGACTTGTTTCTTTGATTAAATCTTCTTTGAACTCACTGAACATCTCTTGCATTTGTTTAAGCATATCTTCCTTGAAGGCTTTGACCAATGGTCCACCTGCCTTTGGTTTCAAGGAGAGGTATGAATGAAGGAGAAAGAATATGTATACAGAATCTATGGAAAGGCTTCTCCAAAAGGGCATAAAGAGCTACCTGAGAGAGAAAGAAATGCAGAAATTAACAAATAAGAGAGACAGAAAAAAGCGAAGGAAACAAAGTTAGAAAAAAAAGAAAAAAGAAAAATAAAAAAAATCATAAATCACTAGCAGAAAAAATCCCAATATACCCACAGAAAACCCTTGAAAATAAACCCTGAAAAAAAAAACAATTATCACTCTGTGTTGTTTGTACCGGAAGTCTTCACACCTAAGACCTAGGATCCTGCTGACTAAGAGAGAAGTTGTAACTGGTTCCCCCTCTTCGTTCTTTGTCCCATTTTGCAAAGATGTCCTGCTCCAGAGAATTTCTTGCTGCTCCTGTTAGGTTGGTTGAGCAGGGCAGGATGGCTCTGTGTCCAAAGGTATTTACACCTCCCACCTCCTGTGCACATCGCACCTGGCAAAGCTGGCTCTTCTCACATGTGTGCTGTGGAGATGGTGGATTCAACCACTGGTTTCTGAGACCTAATTTCCTTGGTCGAAGATCTTTTAGGAGAATAGTCTTTCCTTTTCCTTGCTGCTATCTCTCTTTCTGTTTTAGTGACTGGCAATGAGGATCTCTGACTTCCGTCAAGTATGATTTGCTAATCTTCTATCTCCTGGGAGTGCTCACAGTGTGCTTTTGATTCTTCTCTTTGGGCTTTCCAGTGGACACTGTGATTCCAGAAACATGACTCCACTACTGTGACTTTATGGGCTGGCCTTCAGTAAGCAGTTACCAAGTTCCTGGGGCTTATATACAGGACTTCCCCTGCTTCCACACTGCAACTGGAGAGACTCAGCATTCCAGCACTCTTTGGCCAGGAACTGCTGTGGAGGTATAGAGTCATAAATTAACCAGCGCCTTCTAGATGCTGTCCTTGCTGGAATTCTCCCACACACTTGCTCGTGGTCCACAGAGCCTGCCCTTTGTGCCTCCTCGCCCTGTCTATCAGGCCTTGCCCTTGAATGTGTTCTTATTTGGGAGATTTTACTCACCTGCTTGGGATCTTTATCACTTTTCCTCTGGTAGTCCTGTGGTCACATTCAAGTCTAGCAGATCCTCTGCCTTCTTAGGCTATGCTGTAGAGGAAATTCCTTCAGGAAATCTGTATCTTTCAGATGGACTATGCAGAGTTATTGATGAAATGACCTTTCACCATCACCATGGTTTTATTCTCACTCTGTAATTCAACACAGTCCTAAAGTAAAGTCCTAGAGTCCTAAAGTCCTATATAGCCCAAGCTGGTCTTCAACTCATGGCAATTTTCCTGCCTCAGACTCCCAAGTGCTAGGATTTCAAGCATACTCTACCATACCCAGCTAGTGTGGGTGCTGGGAGATTGAACTTGGGAACTTGTGCTTCCTATGCAAGTGTTCTATTCACTGAGCCACAATCTCACCTGAGAGCTAAGTAGTCCCAAAGTTAGCTTCTAGCTTTATGACTTCAGACCTTTATCACTAGAAGAAATATGATGACTATGTTTTGCTACTGCCTAACGAACCAATTTAAGTGTGCCCCAGCATAATGCTTTGTAGTTGACTAAGAAACAAGAGTTGTTTATTGACAATTTGCTGTTGTATTTGTTTTTATGTTAACAAATCATCCAGAAAGCCAAGTGTGTAATCCAAGTAAACATTCAGATCTGTTCCAGGCATTGTGCTTAGTCAAAGACAAATAATAACAAAATATAATTAAAATAGGAAAAATTGGACTAATTCACTTTCTTTATTCCTGTATCTGTCATTGGCTAATGTATTTTTGCAAGATTTTTCAAGTAAATCTCTATAGAATCCTGGCTTCACACATAGAATTCTGTTCCTCCTTAGAATTTGCTTTCTTAATAGCCACAAGAAACATCCTTGCCCTGCTCTGCCACATTCTGGGTTGCTTATCATATTATAGATGAGACCTTTACATTATACCTTGAGAAGTAATTTTATCTCAGTGATTACTTATTTGCCTTATTCTATTTTTTTCCTCAAATCTGCTAAAAACTTGAGGAGCTTTCAACGTAAGCCTGATACATTGACCTTATTTTTAGTGATGGTGTTAAAACACTTCTTTGCTCTTCTCAAGGTAACCTTGGTGATACTGTTACATTTGCTCATTATCATTTTTTATGTGGCAACTATCTCTATTGATTTGTCTCTGGCCTTTGATTCGGTGAATCACAACATATTGCAATTTGAGTGTCCCTCAATTTGGCAAAGTTTAACTACAGTGGGATGGTTCTCAGGCTACATTAGTGAATAAATCCCAGTCATTTTGTTTAATGGTTCTGAATCTGAGGTGAAAATGTTACATTCAAAGTTACCTTAGGAGCTAATTATGGGGCTTTTTGCTTTTTCAGTTTTTATTAACGACCTTCCGACACTGCATGGTTCATGAAATGCTCTGAACGTGTACACGTTGGTGGTATGACCTCAGACCCCAAAATCGCTCAGGCAAGTAGGGAGCCATTGTGTCCTTAAATTAGAGATTTACTGAGTGATGCTCACTACATAGACAAACATTTTACCCAAAATATACAGGCTCTCAAAATTTTAACCTACACAGAGCAATCCTGTGTAATTTTATATTCAACCATTTTATAAATAGTAGAGCACAATTAGATGAAATAGAGGGGAAATGCAAATGTCCTTTTATCTATAACCTGACTTCCATATCAGGTGCAATATAAGGTGCAATATAATTTTAATGGATAGAAAACCTCACATATCAGAAGTATACTATTTTCCACCAAAGAATTTAACAAAATTACTTCTTTATATCTACATCTCTGATTGTAAATATAGAGACATATTTTTGGCAGAATTTTCTTCCCTTAAATTTAGAAAATTATCAAGTAACCAAATATTGACTAGAGTGAAGTAGAACTCTTGCTTGATGCTAGCTTGCCAACTGCAATTATGTATTCATCTATGTGCTAGAACATATACAGGATCTGACTGTGCACTGTGTATAGTCTATAACTTTGGGAATGATGTCTTAACTCCCACAAATCTCCCCTCACCAATTCTCTTATAGAAGAAAAGGGCACTGAATCACAATTGTTATACTAAGAATTCCTCTACTTCTCTTGGGCCAGAGAAACAGAGTTTGTGGATAGAAAGAAGAAAACAAACAGAACGAGGTGGGTGGCTTTTGGGCCTGGGTGTTCAGCAGATCCTCGGTTCATTAACACTCAGACTTTGTGTTCCAGGAATCTCTCTGGAGGCTCACAATAAACCTCACTTGTCTATAGAAATTGTGTGTTTATTAGTGTTGTGGAGAGAGATGCAGTTTCTGTACTGGAGGAAGTTACGTTCCAATGGATTAAACAGAGATTAGGAGATGTGTTGTGAGCAAGGCTACCTGGTTTCAGATACTGGCTCTGCAGGTACCAGGCAGAGGAACACTGGGAAGATTGCTTAGGGTCTTTGGCTTTAGTTTCTTCATCACTAGTGGAGAGAGGGATCATGGACCAATTTTTGTCTTGGAGTTTCCTAAGGTTCAATTATATAATACCTCTAAGAGGCTTACAAACATGTTGCACAAGGAAAGTACTGATTGCACAGGGTGCTATGATTATTATTAATAAACTAAGAATCCTACAGTAATATAAGTAATGTGGAAGTATATGCAAAACATTCCATGATCTCAGGAGGATCAGTCCATTATGAACTAGGGAAATTGTTATTGGATTTGTTACTTTAGCCATGCCGTTTCTGCCTAAAATCCAGTTAACCTCTGAAACCATGAACCAAAATGAACCTCTCTTCCATGAAGTTGTGGGTGTCAGGTGTTTTGTCCTAGTGATGGAAATGTGAGTAATGCAGGATGGAAGAGAACTTCATAGGATAGATGGCATTTGAAAACACATTGGTCACAATGTACTGAACAATCACTGTGTTAACAGGCACTACACAAAGCACTTTGAAGGCTTTATCTTATTTAATCCTCAAATGAAAGTCCCTGAGATGAATTACACAATCAAATTGGCATTCAGGAGAGAGGAGAGGCGGTATTGTACAGTGGACAATGGTTTTGGATGGCCCAAAAGACCATGATATTAGAGGTGGGAAACTTGTGGGAAAATCCATTCCATCAATCTGGGCAAAAGGTGGTGAACTTGAGATTAGGGGATGCTGGAGAATTGGAGTGGAAACAGTAGGCTTGAGAGAATTTTCAGTGATAGACTAAAGAACAGGGCTTGAGAACCGGTATGCAGGAGAAGGAGGCCAAGGCTGACTCGGCATTTTAGCTCTGTGGCTGATGGTTGAAATTAATAGGGAGGGTAAATAGGACTGAACTTACTTTCCATCTAAGAATTCTTCAGGTGAAGCCAGTATGAAGAAATAGCAAAACTTTTAAGCGAGATGCCAATGATACAAGAGGGTACTTAGAGAAGACGTGAACTCGACAATGCAAACTTTTATTGTCTGGAAGAAAAATAGAGGAGAAGTTAAAGGTATTAGCACCTTGGAAATTTTCCAGTTGTCATTACAGGCTCTTAGAGGGTCAGTGGAAATTGCAAGTATACACAGCTTTCAATTACAGTAAAAGCTCACTGATTTGGATTAATTGGGGTAAAGGGCAGCTCAACTAAATAAAAGTCTGATTTAGAGAAAAAATTTAAATAAACTCTGTTTGATTACTTCTAAGTATTTTTAGCTAACTCTATTTTCTATTGAAAGTGATGTCACTAAGAGTGATTTGTAAGTAATCTGAAAGAGGCCAGTCTGAAGAACAGTTAGATGTATTCATTTGTTTGTTCATTTTTATGACTAGATAGTGCATACCTACACCAGGTGGTGTTAATGATACTTCTAAGTGTCTCATCAGTTTAGGCCTATAAAGTAACCATTTCTTTTCTCACAGGTCCAAATTTTAAAGATGATTATGTACCTAAAATCTTGGTCTGAAAATAAATTGATTAGTAAGTCATTTCTTGAAAATGGAAAACGGAGCCTACTTCAAACTTTTAGAGGTTTCTCTCTGTCAATGGTACCTATTGGGTTCTCTGCTCCAGTTCTTAAAAAGTCTTCCTTTTGAATTTCTTCCTGCCATGGACATAGCTTTTAACGATGGAAATCTGACTCAACTTGTTCCAGGTTTTAACTTTTTGGCATAAAATGCAGACAAATTCTTAGCCCTGGGATTCTGGTCGCATCTCAATACTTGTATAGCTAGCGTTGTGTAGCTGGCTCGAAATTTACACCTAGCTTGTTTCCTGTGACCTGCCCCTCACTGTCTCTGTATTTATACATATATTGGTCTCACTGCCTCTAAATCTCCTTGCGTCTCTCCTTGAACCTTTAGTCATCCTGCAAATACTTATTCAAGAGTCACATCCTCTTTCTACCTTAAATAGAATAACTCATTCTTTCCATGATTTTTCTTCTGTGATTCTGATATGGCCTGAATCACAGTGGCATTTGTTTATTTGGTTAAGTATTTCTTTCCCTTGCTAAGGAATAAATTCCAAGGTCAAGGACCTTGTGTTCATCTCTGTCTTCAGGGTACCAAGCACAACACTAGATACAGTGCATACCCTAATAAGTATTTGTTGATTTGAATTCAACAGATG
This sequence comes from Ctenodactylus gundi, assembly GCA_004027205.1. NCBI lineage: Eukaryota > Metazoa > Chordata > Mammalia > Rodentia > Ctenodactylidae > Ctenodactylus > Ctenodactylus gundi. The sequence goes on from PVKB01000065.1 coordinate 1,223,569, forward strand.
TTCTTAACTAGTACAGCCACGCCAATGCTTCTTTCCAGGGCCTTCTTTTTATTCAGCCTCCCGCACGTTCACGGTATTCTTACTTACAACAAAATACTGGTCCTCCTGCCAGATGGAGGCAGAGGTAACTGGTGTTATAGTTAACCTCAGGCGTCAACTTGGCTGAGTTAAAGGCTAACAAAATAGCTGGTTGAATATATCCCCCAAGTCTCAGGTATTTGAATGTCATAGATTGTCTATGGAACCGTGTGCTGTTGGGAGATTGAGGCCTACTCTGGTGGGGTGGATTACAAGCATGTAAAATGGATTAAAGGCATGTAAATTGGATTATTGGTTTGGTCTGTAGTGGGGGTTTACCCCACCTTCCACACCTGGATCCAGGAGGGGCTGATCCGTGGGAGGAGACCTGGAAGGATACATAAGCTGCACCTGCCTTCCTTGGAGGACTAGACTCAGCTAATTTCAATTTGTCTTCCTGTTTGTGATGTCGTGAGAAGCTGCCTCCACCTCTGCCTCTGCCGTGAACTTGCGTTGCTGCCGGCCGTCTCTGAATGGACTGTGACCTTCTGAAACTGTGAGTTAAAACAAACCTTTCCTACCCTAAATTTATGGATGTTAGGTATTGAATTTTTGCAATGAAAAAGTAACTGAGACACTGATGAAATATTATTTCTGGGTGTATCTGTGAGGGTGTTTCTGAAGAGACTAATGGTGCAATCAGCAGGCTCAGTATGGCATGGCGCCTCCCCAACGTGGCAGGCATTATTCTTTCCATTGAAGGCCTGGATTGTTCAAACGAGGAGGAAGGAAAGTTTCCCTTTTTGTATTAAAGTGTCACGTCTTATCTTCTCCTGCTCTGAGACTTCAGGACTTCAGCTTTTCCAGTCTTCAAGCTCTAAAAGTTACACATAGCCCACAGGCTTGCAGGCCTTGGTTTTAGGCTGAGAGCTACACTAGTGGCCCGCCTGGTTCTTAGGTCTGTGGACTCAGCGATGCTGTTGGCTTCTTGGGTTTCCTAGCTATCACAGCGTGTCTCAGCCTCCACAACTGTGCAAACCGATTCCTATAATAATCTGCTCCTAGATGTGAAGTGTGATCAGAATATACAATGAAGGGTGCCTTCCCATAGTCAAAAGGACCATGAGGGCTACATGTTTTGAAGTGATTCGAGATTTTGAGGCAGCCATGACAGTGCAACTTTACACTTACAGAAGAGGACTTTTAGAAGAGTTTCAGAAAGTGGCAGGAATAATGGGATAAATGTATATGAAGTGAAAGGAGAGGATTATGGGGGTGATTCATGGGAATTTGTCTTATTGTAATATACTTTTAAAGTTTAAAGTCGCTATATTTTAAAAATCACACCTCACTCATATTTATGTCTCTATCTCATTGCTTTCTTCTCTCCTTCTGGAGAACTCTTACTAATATACCGATGGAAAAAGTCAGTTAATGTCACTTCTTGTTACAAATTTGTGGTGAAATGGTACTAGGACGTTTGTGTGTGTTCTTACCTTTAGATTTATTTTGTCCGTGTTCTCTCCTCTGCCCTCTTAGCGTGCTCTTACTACGTCTTCTCACTGTTTCTTTACTACTATCTACCTAAGTTCAAAGTCAGTTCTATAAGTAGACCAGACTTTCTTCATACATCTTGGTTTGGTAGTGTGTCGGCAGAAATCAGAATATTTCATGTTTTGGGGGTTTGGCATCACTAAGTGCTGTGGTTCACCTCCATAAATATATGCCACATTTGATCTTTTGACTATTAGCTTTTTCTACTGTCCAATCCTCCCAGAAATTCTGTCATTGGGCACCTAACTCTAAATGATCACTGTGACAGGAAGAGAGGTAATTAATTAGATTGATGTTCAAAGAGTCTCCTCCAACTTGTCAATACCCATATTTATATCATAGCACAGTAATTTTGGCAGAATTATTTGCTTTTTATGAAAATATGATGAAGCAATTTTCAGATTTCCTAACATGAATCAAAAGCTTGAAATAAAACCTCAGATATATGTCTACATTCCTGTTAACTTCCCCCCATTTTAAGTGATTTTACACGTTAGGATGTGGGTTGTGAAAGATTAACCAAATATAGTACAAATCAGTCTTCAAAGAGGATTTTCAGTCCAATTTGAAAAGCTGAGACATTCTGATAGAACTTCACTCATTAAAACAGGTTAGTAATACAGTCTTCTCAAGTATTTGATCTTGCTGAATGATAGCAAAGTAGAAAGAAAATGGTAAAAGAGATTTTCTTAATAAGAAAGAGTAATTTAGTCACGTGAGACCTAACGTGCTAGAGTGTAGTATGTATATATATGCGTGTGTTTGTCCGTCAGTATGGCTGCACACACACACAGTGTTGTAAGAAAGAATATACACAAAATGGTTTATGTAACTAAAAAGGAAGGTAGAAAAAACAGTTAGCAATCATCTTGGTATTACCCAATGAGCATTAACTCTGTATTGGGTTTCTGCATATCAGATCTTTCAGAGATGCATGTTCTGGTTGTCACATGTAATTACAGTCTAGTGCCACATAGCATTTCTGTTAATGACAGGCTGCATCTACACCAGTGGCACCGAAAGGTCATAATGGAGCTGAGCAGTTCCTTCTTATTGACTCGTGACATTTGTGACATCATAGTTATCATAATGTCATAGTGCAATACAGTTCTTAAATGTCTGTGATGATGTAGATGTTAACAAACCTACTGCCCTGCCAAGTATATAAAAGTGTAGCTCAAGCAATAGGCGCAGTGCATAACACTTGGAATTGATAATACTTGTATATAACTGATTTATGTATTTATTATAGTTTCTGCCATATTTCAGCGCAATTCTACTTTTCTCCCCATAGTTATTATTATTGATATTTTTTGAGACAGGAAGTCACTCTGTAGCCCAGGCTGGCTTTGGACTCACAGCAATCCTCCTGTCTCAGCCTCCTGAGTGCTGGGATTACCAAGCATGCACCACCACACCTGGTTTATGTGGCACTGGGGAACCAAACTCAGTCACTTAGTGATTGACTTAGCACTTGCTAAGCAAGCTCTTTAACTGCTGAGCCACTCCTCCAGCCCTGTTATTTTCTTTAGTATGTGTTTGCAATGTATGATAATTATATTGCCCTGGGGGAATGGTGCATATGCACCTTGCATCTTAGTCACTTTTACTTCCCCTTATCCTCTCTACCTCCCGTCTTTCCCCAGCTCCGGTTCCTCTCTTCACATAGTTTGCATCCTGTTTTCCCATCATCTGTCTTCTATTTCACTCTTTGAGTCATTTAGACTTTGGATTTCCCATGCCGGAGGAAACTGCAATGTTTAACATTCAGTGTCTTATTTATTGCCCTTAGCGTTATGGTCTTAAGGTGCACCTATTTTACTACAGATGACTCACGCTTATCCTTCATGACAGAGCGGGACTTCATTGTGTATATGTGCTACATTTGCTTTATTCTTCCATCTGTTGCTGGGCACATAAGTCACTTCTAAGATTTGCCTCTTGTGAGTTGTGCTGTTATAAATATGGAATATGGACATTCAAAAATCACTATAATAGGTCTTTTTTTTTCTTGAGATGAGGTCTCACTCTGTTGTCGAGGCTGGTCCTCATCTCACTATATAACCAAGGCTGGCCATGAACTCGCCATGAACACCTGCCTCAGCTTCCTGAGTGCTGGGATTGCAGATATGTGCTACCACACCCAGCTTATGTGGTGCTGGGGAATCACAACCAGGGCCTTGTGCTTGCTCGGTAAGCCCTCCAACTGCTGTGCTCTTTCTCCATTTCTGTAATACGTTGTCTTTAACACTTTCAGGAAGATACCCAGAAGAGATATAGTTGGATGGAATGGAATTTCTAGTTTTAGTGTTTTGAAGAATACGTAGTCCTACTTAATAAGAAAAGTTTACAGCATGCCATGCTATGCCAGCAGCAGCCTTAAATGTAGTATCTTTCTTTTGTGCCTGATTCACTTCTGTGTAGTTTTACTCATCACAGTGCTAGGAAGAATATGATATTCCCTGTGTGTGGGTGCACAAGGGTGCATTACCTGTGTGGGGGATGTATCTACACACATATATACATCTATCTATCTATATATGCATGTCACATGCATGTGTATATTTAATGTACCATCTGGGTTTTTCTGGGGATACTCTATGATGTTCACACAATGATGAAGTCCCCTAACAGCAGTTCTTAGAGTGTGTCCCAGTTGTTAAATGACACATGATTGTGAAAGTTTACATGTCTACTTGAAACTAGCAATAATTTGCCTGAGCGGGCTCACTTTGTTATTTATAGTGAATTGACACGAAGGAAGAAAAACTGGGAATTTTTTTTTCAGTACTGAGTATCCAACAGAGTTATACCCTCAGTGCTTTTGTTTTTATTCTTTATTTTGAGACATGTTTTCTGTAAGTCACTAAGTTGCCTAGGCTGGGTTCAAACGTGATCTTCCTGCCTCAGCCTACCAGAGTTCTAGGATTACAATCCTGTGACACCATGCCCTGTGTATATTTTATGTTATTGTGAAAGACACAGGGCTAGTGATAAGCCAAGCCCCTTTTTAGTACTACTTAGCCTCGCAAGTGCAAGGATTACAAAACTCTGCCATCATGCCTAGCTTATTATTTTAAAGCCTTAAATATTTTTTTTTTCTGCAAAAGACACAATGCTAATGAAAAATCTCCATGAAAGGCTTCCTTTGATGTTTGAATGGTGCTATGTTTAAGAAGTTCATTGACGAAGTTCACGATCTTGGACCCCGTGGCTCAGGTCTGTAGTCCCAGCACTCTGGGAGGCCTTGGCAGGAGGATCACAAGTTGAAACTAGGTCTGGGCAACTTAGTGAATTAGCAAGACCCTGTATCAAACTCAAAAATAAAAATGTGTGGGGGTGTAGCACAAGGTGAAGAACCTGGGATCTACCCTCAGAACCGCAAAAACCAAACAAAATGAAGCATCCTAAATTCTACATCTGAAGATGCCCAGGCTAAACTTGGCATTCCTCTTTGTGTTGTTATTTGCCGAACAGTATAAACATACTGCAGATGGAAGTCAGATTACTACGGTCATGACAGGAGCAGGGAGATTCTTACTGGCCTTTGTTTAAAGGAACCTCCAAGATGCCCCTGGTCTGTGAAACCCCAGTCAACGCACAGGTTCAGTACCACTTTTCAGTCATGTTGAATAACACAACATTTTTGGACCCTTGAAGGTGCAATTCAAAGAACATCTATCTTATGAAATACTCAAGGATCATCAGGATTATGAAACAACTGATCCTAAAAACTCTAATCATGAGAGTTGTTATTCAAAAGCTCTGTGCTATTACTTGTCCTAGTGGATCATCAGCCTTTTTCCATTTGTAATGGGTAATCAGGCTCTCTCCATCTGAAATGGATTTGGAAACTCTCCGTTTGCTACCCAGGGCCGCGTGCTGGGTGTGGCTGTGGATGACTGACAGTCAGGCCAGCAAACCAAGAGAAGTTCCGCCCCAGATGCAGTGGCCCCAAGTAAAAATCTTCTAATATGAATCTGGTTAAAGGGAAGAGAGGAGTCCTCGCTTTTTCTGGAAGAGCTGAGATGTCGTGGCCATAGGCTCTTGTGCTGTGAGTTGTCTGGCCTTGGAATTCGAGTTGGTGCCCTGCTCTCAGCCCTTCTTAGCGGCCTCCATCTTGGACTGCAGTGCCCCTCTGGTTTCGCTTGGCCCTGTGGCTTCCACTTCGCGTGAGTGCCCACGGCATCCTCCAGCTCTTCCACCTGAAACTCTCCTTTCTGCTCTCACTGACTCTGTAAGCTGCCCTAATAAATCCATACAGACATATTTCTTGTTGATTATTATATTCTAAGGACCCTGATACACTATCGTCTTTTAGTGTCTAGGGCTTGAGTGACCCGGCTTTAAGGTTGAAGTGTACTTCAGGGATGCATTTGGTCAGTTTGTTCATTCAGTGAACGCATTTGACAATATTTCTTGTGTGGGAACTGCCCTAGTTGCTGGGATGGCTACAAGGGCTAACATTAAACACAGAAACTTGTGGTTATTATGGAGCATGCAATTTAGCGAGGGTAAGGTAATATTTACGTTTGTTAACAAGTGATTCTACTTCTCAGTCAGTGTTGAGATATCTGTATATGAAAAGGCAAATATTTGTTTCCTAGATAGAAACCTTTACTGACTTATAGCTCAGATTTTAAGTCGGGCTTCTTTATTGATTCCAGCTGGTCTAGAATTTTCAGTGGAGTTAGTGAGCTGGTTCTCTCTGCCAAGTCTTCTCCCGGTGACTCCTGCCCCTAGCTCATGGCCTGAGACTCTGGTGCTTATACTCTTTCCCTGTCTTAGTGGGCTGCGCACCAAGACCTACATGTAGGTTCTTGAGTTCATCTCCTATTGATATAATTTTGGGTCTCTGCTAGGGTATTCACAATTTCGGGATGTGTGTCCTTACGCATGGGTTTCTGTAGATCTCTCCAGACTGGCATACTTTCTCAGCAAATGGGTGCATCTGTTAATTTTGCTTCATGTGCAGTGGTACAACTCTCTTCAGTGGGCGCAGCGTCTGTTTCCCCACCTTCTGTTCTAAGCTGCCCTGGTGAGTTATTTGGACCCAAAATGATCAGTGAAATTGACTCTTCTTCAGATTCGAGCATAGGCTCCAGCCACCTTGTGTCCTTTCCATTCCTCTGAGAAATCTGTCCCTGCTATGCAAATATCCCCATGGGGGCTTGCTGAGATGGGGGATAGTATGCAGTTGGGCTGTCTCAGCCCAGTCGTCCAAGCTTGGTCCCTGGGTTTGTGAGAAAGATCAGAAAAATCGGCACACTTGCCTAACAGATGACTTGCTCTCAAGAACACCACTGCCCTTTCCACGAGCTAAGGAAATGCTTTGTTTGTCTGCGTGGTATGCTTGGTTTTTATATTACGTATTGTAGCAGTAGATATCAGACATCATTACTACCCGAGAGAGCCAGAGCTGTCTTCTAGGAACACACTTAGTGTAGCTGTGTTGTGCAGTAATATGAACTTGTACTGTGTGAGTTTTTGGATGAATTACTCAGGGTTGGCTTGGCTTAGCAATCTTCTTTGGGGTCAGGTTATAACAGGTATATTGTACTTACTCCTTTTAGGAACCATTCATTGATATTGCTTTGCAGTTCATACATCTGAGCCCTTTCTTTGACATTCAGTCAGTGTTTTATTTATTTGTACAAATGCACTTATGGTAAGAAAACCATCCCTGCCTGCCTTCAGACAAATGCATTTCATTCTCTCTCTCAGAATAAGATGGATGGAGCGACAGCTTCGCAAAGCCCCCCTGAGACCACTGTGGCTATTTCATATCTCTGCTGATGTACAGAGATGACAGTTCAGTCTCCAGCTTTCTGTCTATTCTTCCTTGGTGCTGGACAATCCTGGGGAGGACTTTTATTCAGCAACTTTGACTAAGAATCCTCTGGGTATCCAATAAGACTTCCCAGGTGCTGTTTGACAGAGCCATTCCTGGCAATGAGTCAGCAAGAAGTCTCTTCTCCTTTTGCCCCACATGCTTGGCTCTCCAGCCTCCAACACAGCACTGCCACCAGCTGGGAGAAGAAAGGTGACGCCTAGGAGAAGAACACCACCTTCTGTGACCCCAGGGAACTTGGCAGATTCCTGCTGGGGAAGCTAGAGAATAGACATGCAGAGGCAGGAAAGGGAAAAGTTCGTCCTGCTGCCTGGTGAAATGCAGCATGGTGACGAGAAAACAGCCTAGGTAGGATGGGTGGTGCCGGTGTGGTAGAAAGCGGGGAGCCTTTGAAGATGCTGTTAGCAGAGAGTATTAGTATCTCGGGCTTCTGAGGAAGAGGAAACTTACAGCACTGGAGATGGGGAGAATGGTGTAAGAACATGTCACCAAGATAGGAAAACAAGAGCTACAAAGTGGGCTTGGTTTTGTTTTTCTTTCGATAAATTTTAGAGTTTGTATTGACAAAAATCATGAAAGGGGAAGAGAAGGTAGGGATTAGATAATGACTTGAGAGCTTTTGACTAGGCTATATATGGTTAAGACAAATGGAATCAAAAGGAAAGGGAAGTGCTTAAGGGACATTAGTTCAGTTAGAGCCCTGCTAGTGGGTATGAAGTAAGAAGACCAAGTTGGGTTAATTGCAGACTTGCTTCCTGAGTTCAGGAGAGAACTTGGGGCGAGTCACTGGGTTATGTGAGGTTGGTGTTCGCCACCTAATGAGCCCGATCACTAAGAAAGAAGCTGTGTACGGAAAAAATAAGCACGATAAGGATGCAGACAGATGCCACAAGGGATGAGACAGAAGCAGCAAGTCAAGCCAAGAGGCGGAGAAGTCAACACAAAGGATTTTACATACGTTCTGGTTGAAACTTCTTTTGCATAGTGTGTCTTTGATTTAACCTGGATTGCTTACAATCAATATTCAGATACTTATTTGGACATATTTCTTGCATGTAAACAGGATGAAAGGCAGGGTTAGAAAAGCCCGAATTTATTGCTTTCCAATTTTAAAGCGAAATAGACTTTCACTGTAAACAAACCATTGCTTGTTTTCAGACTCCAAGTTGTAGTACGTTTTCTTGTGTTACCTGAATTAAAAAATTATTTTGTTTTAAGGCACACAATTACTTCCAATCAACTTTTGTAATTATTATTTTTAAAAAAATTATCACATGCTTACAAAAAACTCCAAATTACACAGAGGTTTTATTTTAAAGAAATAGTTTACTCTTCCTAATCTAATCATTGAGTTTTGCTTCCCAGGGACTATTTTCATTTCTTGTGTATTGTCCTCAATATTTGTCTTTATAATTTTAGGTAAGTTACTCTTTAGTTTTATAATGTCCCTCAAAAGTCTCATGTCTCTGGAAGGTGATTGGATCACGGGGCGTCAGCCTCATCAGCGGATTCACCCATTGGTGAGTTCAGGAGCAGAATGAGCTGTTAGGAGGAGGGGCCCGGTGAGAAGGGCGCTCCCCGGGGGCGTTGGCCTGGGAGGGTGGAGCTTTGCCCAAGCTCAGCTCCTCCCTCTCTCTGCTTCCCGGCTGCTGTGGTTGAGCAGCTGGCTTCCGCCATGCCCTTTCTCCATGCTGTTTCTGTCTTGAAGCCAACAGCTGGGGACTGACTCTGTTAAAAACTACAAGGTAAAATAAATCTCTTCTCCACAAGTTCTGAGTGTCAGGTACTGTGTCTCAGAGATAGGGAGGTACGTAAGACAGATATATACTTACATCTGTACACACACAGAAATTCTCCCAGATTTGTGCAGTCCTTTAACAAACTTCATATTGAGGTCTTTCATGTGTGTTCACAACCCAAAAAATATTTCCCCCACTCTAAATAGTAAAGGGCTAGAAAACTCCTTCTCCTGATCTGTGGCTGACCGCTCTTCAGATCACTTTTGGCAGAAGCTCATTATTGTTTCCTTCAGATCTGTTTATTTATTTATTTATTTATTGAGACAGGGTCTCACTCTGAAGCCCAGGCTGGTCCTGAACTCCTATGTAGCCCAGGCTGGCCTTGGACTCATGTCAATCCTCTTGCCTCAGCCTCCTGAGTGCTGGTATTACAGGTGTGTGCCACCATTCCCGGCTTATGTGCTGGGGAATCCTACTCAGGTACTTCGTGCTTGACTTAGCGCTTGCTAAGCAGCTGCTCAGCATTCCTCCAGCCCTGTTTTTTTCTTCATTACCGTCAGCCATGAAGTTTCATTTTACTCAATGCTCCTGTTGGACTATGCAGAGGATCCGCTCATGGCGGGTGGTTCATCCATTCTGTATCTCGCTTCTACCAGGGCAGAAAAGCCCTCAGGGCGTTGACAGTTCACTCTTCTTTCTATCCTCACCTGCCACTTTTAGGAAGGACCAGGTATAGAGTTTGGAGAAAAAATTCACCAATGATGCGAAACATGACATCCTCATTAAAAAAGCTGAAGTATGTCTTAATGGTTTATTTTAGTTTTAAGAATTTTTTTTTTCTAGTCTTGTGGGATCATCAGGAAGGAAATCTTTTTATGGTACTCAGAGCCTCTAGACCTTGCTGTATGGTGCTTTATTTTCTAATGGGAAAAGATACAAAACTATAATCACTTTCTCTTCTTTTTATTTTTTGTGGTACAAGGGATCAAGCCCAGGGCCTTCATACTGAGCTGCGTGCCCAGTCTCTGCTTGTTTTCTATTTTGAGACGGGGTCTTGTGATGACACTAAGTTGCTGAGGCTGGCCCCAAACTTGCAGTCCTCCTCCTTCATCCTCCCAAAGTGTGGGATTATAGACCCACCACCAAGCCTTGCTCTTCTATTTTTAAAATTTAATTATGCGATTGCTACTGCCCTTTACCTATTCTGGAGAATTACAAATAACATTTGTAAATCTTTTTAAGGAAATTATGCTTGTTCGTTTGCAATTTTTAATATGTACAGATGATAAAATAATTTGACTCTTATCCATAAAATAAAACAAGGCGAAAGTATTTGCATTTGTAATCCTCCAGGAGCCCCGCGTTCATGTTTATACATTTAAGATAATAAAGAGCCAAAATGCTGCCGGACCTTGTGACAGAGGCCAGTAATCCCAGCACTTTGGAAGTCTACTGCAGGAGGATTGCAAATTCAAGCCTAGCCTGGATGACTTAGCAACTCAGCAAAGTCCTATCTCAAAATCAACAATACACATGAAAGGGCGTTGAATTTATCAAAGGCTTTTTCTGCATCAATTGAGATGATCATGCGATTTTTGTTTTTCCTTGTCAATTATGTCATAGAACTAATTGAGGGGAATAATGGGAACTGGAGAGGCGGGGGAGAGAGTGGGAGGGTTGAAAACGAAGCGGGGAGGATCTGTAATTTTACCACGATATGTATATGTGCAAAATACTCAAGATCAATGTAAACTTTATGTATTGCATTTATACATATCAATAAAATGGGGGAAATGTACATGGCCTGGGGTTGTTTCTCAGTGCAAAAGCCCTTTGCTCAATTTCCAGTACCACAAAAAAAGTCAAAATGTTGATCTGCTTTTTTGATATAGGTGCTTGCCATTCCATGGTTATAGAAAAGAGTCCTCTTCTAATGCCAGGGTGGGCTGAAGGAGCCCTTCTTCAGAACCACTTGAGTGCCTGATGGAGGCTGCTCACCTCCAATACGTACCTGAGGGTCTACAGATAATACATGCATAGCCCTTGGATGTCACGTTTGATGGAGATTTACTATCATGGAGAACTGAGTGCACAAGGAAAGAGTGTGGCCTTGTTGCACATCTTATCAGAGTCCTCCAAATCTTCTTATTATTCAGTATCTAGAGTAATTTCTTCCTCGAGTTCCCTATAGCAGATAAAGCCATATTATCCTCTGTTTATTACCCTGTATGAGGTGCACTGGATTACTCAGGTGTGTGCACTAGGTGATTGCCCAGTGTAATAAATGTTGAATGCGGTGTGTTTAAATTTATTTTTTTTTTTCTTAGTCCATTCCAACACCATATGGTAATAGATGAGCAGGGCATCCGACTTTTGTTCATTTTCTATCAATGGCATAAGATCAGTACCACGTCTCTTATGGAACCATGAGTGATACTGGCATCGTTTGAGTGCAGTGTTGCTAAATACACTGAGGTTTTGGTGATGTATCTACTGCAGAAGAATCTTCTTAGTTTTGTGGTGTGGTTTCTCAGCAACAAATATCTTTGACTCTTTTTGTTTTGAAAGTGCACTCAGTCCTCTATATCCAAGGGTTTTGTGCCTGCAGATTCAACCCACTGTGGATCAAAATGTTGGGGTAAATTATAATTATACTGAACATGTAAAGACATTTTTTATTATTATTCAATAAATAGTACAGTGGAACTATTTATATAGCATTTACATTGAATTAGGATGTGGTGATACATGCTTGTGATCCAGCTCTCTGGGAAGCTGAGGCAGGAGAATCGTAAGCTGGAATTGAATTCAGTTTGGAAAATTTAGTGACTTAGTGAGACCCTGTGTCAAAAGAGATAAGAGGGAGAGGGAGGAAGGGAGGGAGGGGGACAGAGAGAGAGAGAGACAGAGAGAGAGAGACAGAGAGAGAGAGAGAGAGACAGAGAGAGAGACAGACAGAGAGAGAGAGACAGAGAGACAGAGAGAGAGAGAAAGAGAGAGAGAGACTGGGATGCATTATGTAAAGGCCTTGGGTTCAATTCTGAGTACCATTTAAAAAACAGGTATCATTTAAAGTAAGTTGAAAGCTGTGCCTGAATTATGTACAAATACCACAGCATTTAATACAAGGGATTTGGGTATCTGTGGATGCTGCTACCCACAGCAGTTCTAGCACCCACCCTCCCACACTTCACAAGTACTGAGGGGTCAGCGTCACTTGAAAATAATAGTGACTACCCCAGGCCAACTCAGCCTCTTGTTTCTTCCTTATGGAGACACTTGATTGTGATGCTTTCTGTTTTCAACATAGAAAATCGCTCTAGCTTCTAGAAACTAGCCTGGAAAGCAACACGTCACGATGAATTATTTTTGGAATGGTAATTTCAGTCACTAACATCATTACCTCTCATTTTCTTCAAGCTTTCAGATACCATTTGTGTGGGGGGGGCCAAGTGCATTACTCTAATGTGGGGATCACAGACTATGGAATAACTGTGTTCATAACTTTCTTCCTTCCTTGGCAGAAAAATCAATAGCTGCATTTTATCCCTGCCCAAGGGGACAGTTATATAGTAGGCCAGAGATGATAAACATTTGAGTGGGCTCTAGGAAAACCTAGATAAGAATACCTGGATGGAAATTAAGTTTGAGAACTAATGACAAATATACCCGAGGATACCCTGGAACAGTAAGGAATTCAAAATTTATCTCATGTCAGTGGTCGTGTAACATTTTCACTGTTTGTCTCTCTCTCTCTCTCTTTTTTTTTTTTTGTACTGAGGATGGAGCCCAGGACCTTCATACCAAGCTACAACCCCAGCCTGTTTTCATTTTTTATTTTGAGACAGAGTCTTGCTAAGTGGTTAAATCGCCCAGGCTGGACTCCAACTTGCAGTCTTCCTGCCTCGGCTTCCCAGAGTGCTGGGATCCAGGCTGCACCCCAAGCTCTGTCACTCTCTTTCTTTTTTATCAGTATTTTCACTCGTTTTAATTAGTGCTGACTAATTACTCGTTTTAATTAGTGGTCTTCACAGAGTTATTTGAATCACACTTTCCATGAGCAAATTCTCTCATTCCAGTCTTCTTTGAGTGTCAAGAACAAATAAGGAAGCCTTAAAAATTACACCCACACGGGTGTTTAGTCTGATTCTTCACTTTGGGGTTGATGAACAGATTCTGTGTACCGCTACCACCGCACTTGTGGAATTGGTTTTCTTTCCATTCTTATTATCAGTATGTCTTTGGAATACATAATAACTACATGAACTAGAGGAACTGGTGAATGATCGTGTCACATGTTCATCGCTTTCCTTCCCAACCTCTTGCCCCCTTCCCTTTCTCTCTCCTCATACTCTATTTTTCTGTTTCCTACTGTCATTCTTTTATTTTGCTCTTTTACTTATGTATTATGCTTTGGGCTTCCATATTGGAGAAGCCATGTGATATGTAACCTTCTCTGCGTCTTATTCATTCCACTTAGGCATACCGGCCTTAAGGTGCATTCATTTTCCTGCAAGAGGATCAAATTTATCTTTCTTTATGGCAGAGTAGTACTCCATTGTATAAGTATACCGTATTTTCTTTATCCATTCATCTGTTGATGGACATGTTGGCTGCTTCCGGGATTTTGCTGTTGTGAGTAGGCATCTGGTCTTCTCTTGAAGGCAGGACTGAACACTTCTTATCTTGGTATCCAACTGCCCAGCTCAGTACCTAGAAAATAGCAGACGTTTGGTATTTGCTGCATAAAGACCTGAATACATTTGAAAACTCTAAATTAAAACTCAGTGTCTCCCACACAGATTCCTTGTCTCTTCTTCTTGGACATTCTGCTCATTCATTCCATTTCACATCATGTTGTCATTTTGAAGACAGGTGCATTGACTTGTATTTTTGCCGAAGTATTTGTAATAACATGGGGATCTGTATTTTGAGAAATGGTGAAAGATCCATCAGTCGAGAGAGGAAATATTGTGTTACCACATAAATAGTCTGTCACAAAAGGTAGAACACCCATAGTCACTTCTCGGGTTTTGATTGTGAGGCTTAGGTAACTCCCAATATTAACGTAATTTCCCCAGGTGTTTCTCATTCGCTGACTTCAGTTGTTTCTGAATTGTCACAGCATCGGGTTGTGAAGAATTTAGTTCATGAAATGTGGCTTATTATAATTGGTGTCAGAAACCACAAGCCTCGTCTTTCTTTTGCATGTGTAAAGCACTTGCTTCTAGGGCATATGGCATTTTCTTGGTGCTGAAGCCCCAAAGCACATTTACTAAGCTGACTTACAGCTGGTCTGGTCTCTAAGAGATTGCAGCAAGAGACAAGGTATAAGTGAAAAAACGGAGGATTCCGTCCCATGCATGGTCCATCGACACTAATGGGCTTCATGAATGTTTCAACAGTGAAGTACAGCACAGACCTCTGATGTTTTTATTGGTATTTATTCATAGTACAACTGGTGTTGGTGGCCCTTATAAATACCTAACAGGTAAACTTCCTGCCCCGACAAGCTTCCAGTCTAACTCAAAGACATGAGAGTTCTCTCTACTGTGTTTTCAAGTGGGCCCTCTCTCCTGAGCATCAGGGGGCCTGTAGGACAGGGGAGTGATATTTCAGAAAGATCTCAAACGCGGGGCGGCTACTGTTACCAATGGGGGCAATTATGTGAGTATAGACTACCCACGAAAGTGAGGAAAGATAAAGAATTAAGACAGAATTTTGGAAAGTGGAAACACACAAATAAAAAAAAGCACACAGAGAGCTTCCAGTCTGGAATTAATCACTTCAGTCATCTGTAAGTGGGTTTGCATCTCCCTTTTCATACGTGCCTCGTTTGCTCTAAATGACATTCTCTTTTATGAAAGTATAATGTGAAAATCTACTGATAAGCCAAATAATAAAAACTTTATAGCATGTCAGGGCTTTTTATTATTATTATTATTTAACCTCAATCAAGTTATAATACTAAACACATGTATCCTTGGCCTAAATCACCTTGTCAAGTTTAACTGTCTCTGCGACCTCATTTACATGACATATGATCTAATATGGGAGAACAACAATACCATTGTAGTGTTAATTGAAAACTCCAAATCAGGAGCCAGGAGAAACCTCGGGCCTGATTGCTGAGGTCCCCGGGAAGGGGATCCAATCCCACACCTGCAGCGGGTCCATAACACTAACATTGTTACCCACATCTGGGTCTAATCAGTCCCAAGGCCTCCGTACGTGGCTCCCGGGGCACATAAATTCAGCATTACATTCACTTTAAAAGCCCCCTCTTTCAGTTTTTTAAGGACAAGATAGATTCATGGCTCCACAGAGTCTAACAAAATAGAAACCACAAGCCGAGTAAGTTACTGCCACAGGCCGCCCGAACTTGACTTACTAACTCTTAGCCACTTCCATCATGGAATTTTGGGTTCAGCTCCGGTGATCAAATATGTGTTTCCACCAGACGTGAAGGTTGACTGAAAAGCTGTATTAAAAGTAAAATTGAATCCTTAGAACACTAGCCAATTTGTATAAATCAGACTTCGCGTGAAGAGGTGCGATGATATCAGACAGAAGGAGAAGCTTAAGGATCATAATTTGTCTCGTTTGCTTTGTGACAGGAAGGCCTTTTGGAATTGACCCTCCTTAGCTTGTTTAAGGAGATCTGCCTCCAAAGGGACTCCTCTGAATAAAGTTAGAGGTTTAGATCTTTCAGTGGGACTTTGGATGGATGGCTACTAAGGGACAAAGGATCTGTTTGAGCTGGTAATTATTTTCTGTCGCTGCTCTGCAAAGTGTAGCTTTTACAAAAAGTTCTGCTGCCACTCAACATGACTGAAAACCAAATACTCTCTTGTGTTTTGTGCAGACACCCCAGGTAACCAAAGAGCCCTAAAAGAGCAAAAGAAAAAGCCCCTATGATTTTCACAGTGACATGAACATACACATATGAAAGAAAACAAAAGAAAAAGCAAAACCATCGGTAACCTTGTAAACTACCTAACTCGTGTGCCTGAGACCAATTTGTCGCGGTGCAGAAATTTTAATAGGTTTTGTTTTTGGAGTTTTTCTTTTATTTTTCCTGGCTTTTATGTTGCTAAAGAAGAATTACTTGTGTAGCTTCAGAGTTATAAGACAATCCTGTGGGTTGGTAGAGTTTGTGCTTGCTGTTTGCACTGTTGTGGTTATTGGCTCAGATATGTTACCAGGCCTTTGAGGAGTTCATGTAAGTTGGATAAATTACCTATCTTACAAGCATCCCTAAACCATCCAATTTCAGAAACTAGTAGACAAATGAGATTAATGATCACCAAATAGAAGTGGGAAGAGGGAAGAGGACATTGCTGTTTGGATTTATACTCAACAAACAAGAGATGCTGTCACCTCCTACCCTTCAACGTTGAGAGGATTTGGGGTGTGGTATCTTTGTCAAATATTTTATCACAACCTCAACTTCTTTCTAGTCATATTTTGTGCGGAGATTGCCATCCAAGGGGCTTTACAGAAGAAAACACATGGATAGGCATAAATATAACCTTATGAGAAAAATACAAAGGCTGAGTTGATAGACTGGTGCATAAAACATGCCGGATCACCAAGAAGTAACTATTTTTGCATAAAGAAGAGCTTTTTAGAGTTCTTGAATTGACCAGAGATGAGAAAATCAATGGTCCCCAGAAAGGCCATATCGTTAAGATGATGGGATTTATATAACAACAGCCTGATCGTGAAGAAGAGTTCAAATACTGCTCAAGTTACTGTACTTACAAGAAACAGGATATGCTTTTATATTTAAAAGGCACCTTCTGTCCCAAATCTTTATTTCAAAGAGAATGTTTCCAGTTTTCTGAAGAAGCCATGGATGTAAGGGTGGTTGCTTAACAAAACTGTCTACCTAAGTAAAATCAGTATGGGCTTTTGGTTCTGTGATCAGAGTATCAAGAACAGCTGGGGCCTGTGAACAGAGTACCCACTACGTGCCAGGCACTGTGGCAGGTATTTGTAAGTGTGCTCAAGGTTACTAGTATTCTTTTTCTATGTTAGCTTGCCAGACAGCTCGAACTGTATGTCAGGCTTTTTTTTTGTGTATGTGGAGTTATTTTTTCACTTGCAGTCTTTGATTTGCTTTCTAAAAACTGGAGACACCCTCACATCCAATGTGTTCTGATTGATATATTATAGCCAGCTCACGCTTTTTGTGATTTATAATTTGAAGATAGCTTAAAGCTGGGTCAGGGAAGCCACATCTGTTTAAAGTATAATGCACATTTGTAAAGGTATAGGACTTATTTCATTTGTTTAATGAGAAGTGATAGGCACGACAGAGGGCTGAACAAATTCCCACAAGACAGAATAAAAAGTGTTGACAATTTCCCATTGACCGAATAATGCATGTGGTAAAACTCCACACTGGATCTGTTTAAAAGCTCTTCAATGTTCGGTTTAAACATGTTTTTAAATACCTTGTTCCAGGAAGCTGCTTTTCTAACCCTGAGCATTTTCAGGAAGTGCATATGTGATTTGCTAATGAACCATTTGTTGGTAGACTAGGAACACAACCTAAGTTTTTATTAAGTTTTAGTTTGTGACCTTGAAAATCTATGAAATACCTATGCTTGGCCGTAGACATGGGTTTGCAGTCATTTCTTAGCACTCCACGGGAGGAGAACAGGAAGGGGTGGAAAGGGAATGTTGTGACAGTAACTGGATCCTTCAGTATCTGTGCTATCTATACTCCTCGAGACAAAAACAAGGATGGGTCACAACGGGATCACAGTAACAACACATGGGACATTCTTCTAAGCCAACTGTAGTTTCAGTAACTGTGGACTTCTCATATTTTCCCCAAATGTTATCAATAGGCATCACTGATTGAGTCTGCTGTACGTCAAGAAGATGGTAGATCATTTACATACACTGTCTTAGTGAGCCATAGTAACAGAGCAACAAAATCAACAAGAAAATTGCATTTCAAAGAAGCCACAAAAGAGCAGAATTATCTGATAATTTACACAGTTCCTTGATAGTCAGTATCAGACTTTGTTTATATGTCTTGATGTCATTATTGACTAATGACTTTTTCTTTGTGAGGGCCGGGGCCATCGCTGTTTCACTTGTGGAGTAAACAGGGGACAGTATGCCTAGTACAGGCCGAGTCCTTGTCGTTTGCCTATAGCTGACTCCAATCCAAGTGGCTGATGTAAATATCCTCTTTTTGTGCATCCATGGCTTCTGTGATAACATTAAAGAAAAGGATTCAGGGGTTTTACCTTTTTAATGATTTGTTTATGTTCTGAATGAGTTTTTTTTTCCCCAGCTTTTTTGTTCATTTATTTTTAACCACTTCCACCGTCCAGGTATCTCCAACCCCTACAGTCTCCCCCGGAATAACATGAGTTACAGGTTAAGGGAAAGTTATCGGGTGCTCACTAAGGCAGAAACCTTAAGGCAAGTTCTGGAGTGTTTGGAGTCAAGGATGATGTGTGCTGAAAACAATGATACTGTTCTTGCTCAAGGTAATAGGCAACAGTTGTGTCAATCCAAAATTCACTCTGAACACCTGCTGGTGTACTAGCTCTACACGGGGGTTCTCGGAAGAGAGCATGTCCCACACTAACCCTGGATAGTTGACTTGATGCACATGCACAGCTTGTTTACGATCGCTGTGAGACTGTCACGTGGCCAGTTTCCCTTGTCTGCCGTGTGATTTACTGCCTAAAATGTTCTCAGCCTTCTGAAGTTCCTTTCCTGAATGCGTTG
Organism: Ctenodactylus gundi; assembly: GCA_004027205.1. Lineage (NCBI taxonomy): Eukaryota > Metazoa > Chordata > Mammalia > Rodentia > Ctenodactylidae > Ctenodactylus > Ctenodactylus gundi. The sequence continues at coordinate 1,242,487 of PVKB01000065.1, forward strand.
GAGAGGAACTCCAGTACTAGGCTGTCCTTTGCTTCGTGCAATCCCATCAGTCGTCTCTTTGTTCCACAAACCTGGACTCTGTAATCACTGCATCTCTAGCCAGCTGCATATGTGGCAATCTCCAGTGAAAGAAATGGAACCAGAGGACAATATTAGTAGGACCTGCTTTTGCTATATTTTGGTCTTGTCCTTGACTTATAATGTCTATAGATCAAATTTAGGCCCGTCAGTTGTCACTGCTATTAGCAGGAAGGCTATTCCTTCAGGGCCAATCTCTTGCAAATTGGACTCCAGTGGGACCCACATCAGCCCAGATGTATGAGCCAGCGGAGTATTCAAGGTTAGGCTTGTGAACAGAGGCTCCTGCTCTGCTTAAATTTGCATTGCTACTGGAGGAAGTGATGAGCTTTACATCCTGTAATAAGATAAAATTGGGGAACTAGTGTCTTGAATTTTTTTAAAAAATGCTTTTAAGAAAAGGGTGACTTGATATTAAAAAATTAACAGAAAATAGGAAGTTGGAAGAGCTGGTGCAAACACGGAACAATGATATACTTGACATGTGGCTTAGCAAAAAAAAAATTTTTTTGAGACAGTCTCACTCTGTAGCCCCGGCTGGTCCTACACTCACTATGGAGCCCAGGCTGGCCTTGGACTCAGAGCAATCCTCCTGCCTCAGCCTCCTGTGTGCTGGGATTACAGGCGTGTGCCACCATGCCTGGCTTATGTGGTGCTGGGGAATCAAACTTGGGTACTTAGTGCTTGACTTAGTGCTTGCTAGGCAAGCAAAACATAATGTATTTTTATGGCTATATTTGGGCTAACTCTATACAAACTGAGGACATCCTGATTTTTAAAAAATATGTTTATTTTTCCATGAGTTCTTTTCAAGTTGAAGACCTGTGTATATGCTGTTTCGTCCACATGGACTGCTCACTATGACTTTCGTATTGCCAAACTCCCCTCCATTCACCAGGTTTCAGTTTAAGTTTTGCTACATCAGAGAGATGACGAACGTTAAGAAGCCTCCATTTCTTCCCTCTCATTCTTTCTTAGCATTCTTGTTTTCTTCATAGCACTTGCTGCAATTTGTTCCTTTTATTATTTTGCTTACTTACTGATGTCTGTCCTCTCGACTCCCTCCTACTTGAAATTAGGACCATGCCTGCTTTAGTTAAAACTCTTCTAGCACAACGAAGCCTTGAGGAGGATTAGAAAATGTGCCCATATCTCTTTGACTGAGAATGCATTGTAGAGCAAACATGTAGTTCTTCTGGTCTCAGGACAAGTCTGGACACTGCAAACTTTTAAAAGCACTGAATCTCCAAGAAGGGTTTCATCTGGCTAGCTGGGTCTAAGTTCAAAACAGAGTCTAGTAGCCATTGGACTAAGGTGTCACAGAGATACTCTTGTGCTTTTGGAAGAACCATAAAACGAACTCTGCGATCCTTGTCTAGGCATATTCCTGTTTCTTCTGTCAAGATAATCAGCTTCTAGAAAGTTCTATCCTGCTACCCAGTCCTTACCAGTGAGCTGTGACCTGCAATTAACCAATCAGAACTGAGTGCTTCTAAAATACTTTCATTCCTCATTTGCATAGGGGACCAGAGGGGGGATATGAACAGGAACTTCCTATATATAGGCCAACCCTTCTCGTGGTTCTTAACACTTTCACTTTGTATAGTATAAAAGGCTACCTCTCCCTTGTTTGTGAACTCATTTCTTACCCCCACCCCTGAAATAAAGCTTTCCTTTCCATCGTAAATTATTTCTTATTAAATTTTGGTTTATAACACCTTACTTATTGAATGAATTTATGAAATACAATTTTCTTCTCTTCTGAAATACATCAATCCCCTTTTGGCCACATGAGTTGCGTTTTTTCAAGGTCCCCAGTGGGTGTCTGAAATCATGAATGATACTGACCCTATGTATACTTTTTTCTCTAGATTCATACTTAAGATGTACTGCCTTGTCTATCTTAGCACTTATTACATCACATGCCTGTAACTCTGCAGTTTTAGGTGCAGCAGCAAAACTAGCACAAATGTCTTCAATTCCACCCTCATAATTTCATGGGTAGAAGATTCATTCTTACAGCAGATCTTAGCAACTCCAACATGTAATTTTTTTCCTCATTAAGAGATTTCTTCTTTTCACTTAAACACGTCGCAGATTCTCTAGTCTATCTGAATTCCAGCATTGCTACTATTGGTCTTTGGAGTCATTTATTAAGCGAAATAATTGTGATTTGAACACAAGCTTTGCAATACTAGGACCTAAGAAGTCAGGTGGTTAGTACACGACAATATATTGAGCGGACACCAAATATAATAGGAATCTTCTTGAAAAAAGAATGCTTCCCTACTGTGCAGGGCATAACTGGATGACATGGGATTTCACCACACTAAGGTGGGCATATAGTTTAAAACTTAAGAATTGCTGATTTCTTTAATCGTCCACTTAACATTTTCATACTGTGGTAGATTGGTGTGTGGGGGTAACAAATTGAAGAAAGGGAGACCACAAATCCAGGGCAATTATCATACTGTTCTCTCTGCCAATCCAATTCATAGAATCCTTTCAAGTTTCAAGGTCTTGTTGATTTTTTTTTTTTTTTTGGTAATTACAAATGACAGCTGGGGATTAATTGATATTAACCACTTATGGTATTCTTCTGTTGCATATCATTTAATAGCTTTTGATTTTTTTCTCTCAAATTATATGATTATTGGTGTGCCTCAAAAAATTGAATTGAGCCTCAAATGATTTTGGTGGGAAATGGGAACTTAAAACTAGGTTTGTGCCAACATAGTTAAAAAAGATGCTAAAAGAAGACCAAAGAAACACTTGGATATTTTTAGAGATTTTTGTTTAGCTAGCAGCTTACACAATACCAAATACTTTAGAAAAAAAAAGCAGAATGAGGCCATGGTCATAAATACCCATGTTCCCATTAAATTCTAATGGCACAACCATTCAATAAAAACATGTATACAAACATTGATCTACTTAAAAATAGGAGTGAGTATAACTAAAACAGATACTGTATAGATGGACCACTGAGTTAGTGGAGTGTTTAGATATATACATACCTGTTTTAAGACAATTATAGAGTACTGAGCAACAAAGAATTAGAGTGCATGAAAGTGTACCCTACAGATAATCAAATAAAAGCCCAAGAGACTCATTGCCAGAGAAAAGTTTGGATTGGATTCTTTTTCCAGCAGGGTTCTTTCTTTTAAGTATTGACCTATTTGACCTCTGGGAGTGAAATATTTGTGTTTTAATATGAAATCTGAAGTTCATTGTAAAACTAGAGCTCATTGTCCTTGGCTATTTTATTTTTCACTAAAGCATTCTCTTTGTAAGTTTAGTGTGTCTAATACTTAGCATATGAGAAGAAACAGTATCAAAAATCTTTAAGAGATCTATTTATGGGTAGATTATAAGGCATTTTCGGCTCTTAGACAACATTGTATTAGTGGTCTGGACTTTGGTCTCTTTGGGCCCGAGCTAGTAGCGAAGGCTCCCTCTTCTGCCTCCGGCTCAGCTTTTGTATCTCATCCTCTCTCGTTTTAACCCATAAATAGGACCTACAAATACTAAAAAGATTTTCATGTTAGTTCTGAAATGATATCCATACTTGCTTATCAATTATTGTTTTAATCATTTTTGTTGTTATTCCAAGAAACCAACATGTTTCTCAGCAATTGACATAGAGAATTGCTATGTTTTACGTGCTGAGTGTCCCCAAAGCCTAGTGTATTTGGAATCATGCACTGGATGGGAAGTGGGTCCTGGCTGGAAGCAGTTAATGCTTGGGGTTTGACCTGAAAGGATTATGAGAATTGTTGAGATTTGGGGGTGGCCCAGAGCAGAGCTTTCAAGTATGTGTTGTTGAGAAGTGAGCCAGGAAGTGAGGGAGGGGCTGCTCTGGTCTTGCCTGAGTCTGCAGACATGGCTTGCCCCTGCCTCACTTGGCTTCTGTCTGCAGTGCTGTGAGCAGCTCTCCAGCCTCTGCCATGTGCTTCCACTGTTGTGGGCTATCTACGAACAGACTCTGTGAAACCTTCTGCAACTGTGAGCTAAGTAAATCTCCCCTTAAATTATGTGTGTTGGGTATTTTGTTCCAGCAACAGATAAGTGGCTCAGATGAAGATGTTATACTTTGTTAATTTTTACATTCATTTTAAAATCAGGTCACTGAATAGAATTTAGTATTTCCCTTAAGTGTGAGCATATACATTGGAAAATTATAATTAATGCAACAAATGAATGACATGAAATTATTCTTATTCTGCTTATGATGATGTTTTCTCCTGGTGCCTTAGGATTTTTTTTTTTGTCTGTAAAATGGAGATAATACGTATTGGATTTGTTACACAATTGACACATTGATTAAGGTAATAATTGTGTCTATACCTGGTAAGGCCCAAATTCTCAGTGGCTCTACAGACTAAAATTCATGACTTATTCCTGATTAGTGTATCTCTTCTGAGCAGAAGACATAATTGTCTACATGAAAAATCATCAAGAATGTACAAAGCTTAGAGTGACAGCAAGCACAAGGCCCCGAGTCCTATTCCCCAGCATCACATAGGTCGAATGGTAGAGCACGCCTGTAATCCCAGTACTCAGGAGACTGAGGCAAGCGGTCTACCATATGTTCAAGGCCAGCCTGGGCTACATAGTGAATTCAGGGCAGGGCTGAATTACAGAGGATTCAAGGATTCAGGCTGCACTAATATTGTGGATTGACCATTTTCACACGTGGCCTGCAAGTTTGTTGAGCAAGGAGGAGAAGATTGTAAGGAAGGAGGAGCTAATGTCCATCCAGAAAGCCTGTGAATGCTTAATGTCACTCTTACTTGGCATCCTGTGGTAGGAGGCTTTACACCTACAGAGAAGGACTGCTTGCCAGCGGTAACCCTCCAGTGTAAAGGGAAACAGGACTGCTGGGCTGCTAGACTCTTTGAGAAAGCCCAATTTGCAGGGTTGTAGTGAGGATTAAATGAGTGCATTGATGTAAAAAGCCTAAAATGGTTATCATCGAAAAACTAAGGCCAAAGATGTCCCCTTTCTTCCTCTTCTCTTTTCCCTCTACTTTGTCTTCTTTTTTTGTCCTGTTCTTCCTTCTCATTCCCTTAGATGTTCTCATATTGCTACTTGAAACCTGGATTTTTTTTTTTTTGTAATCATAGGTTTCTACTTTAGGGAATAATAAAATTAAGCAAAATATGAAAATATTAATTTAAGCAGAAAAAAGTTTGAAGGGCTATGCTTGAGGTTTTGAAAACATTGATATAATTGATAAGCTCAGCAAGACAGAATAGGGGGAAGATTCCACGTAAGATAACAGTAACAGCAACAAAGTAGGGGATCCTTAGGCGTTCAAAAGTGCAGGGACATTGTGAATGACTTTGTGACAATACTTTTAGTCATGTGGATGAAACAGACAAATTCTTTGAAAAACACAACCCAATCCATATAAGATGTTAAAAAGTCTAACATAATATCCATCGGTGAAATTCAATATATTGTCTAAAAATTCCTATGAAGAAAAATATTCAAATCAGATAGTTTCATCGGTGAATTCTGTCAAGCAATAAGACACATTTTATTTGGTGTTAGTAGTATAATTTCATAGCAAAATCTGAAGAATATGTCAGAAAGGAAAAGTACAGATCGTTTCTGCTAATGAACGTAAGTGCAAAAATCCTTGTCAAAATGCAGCAAATGGAATCAAAGAATAGGGAAGACAATACATGCAGACAAAATGGAGTTAACTGCACAAATTTTGTCATTGAAAAGAAATGAATGAGATTTACCATGTTAGCAGAATAAATGACAAATTAGGTCATCATTTAAATTTTTGTTAAAGTAAATATTTGACGAGATTAAATATATCCTATCATTCACGGTAAAACATTCAGAAAACTTGTAAAAGAATTTCCTCAACCTTAAAAAATGGAGAGAGGGAAAGTCAATATAAAATCCATGAAAGTATTTTTAATTGTTTAAAGATTGGATGTTTTTTCCATTTCAGTAAAATCACAAGCATTTTCATTTTTTATAATTTCTATTCAACAATGTCCTAGAAGTCATAGCTAGTCTTTTAAGGTAAGAGGCAGAACTATCACAAATATTGGAAAGAAAGAAGTAAAATAGCATCTTTTAGCAGAAGACATAATTGTCTACATGAAAAAATCATCAAGAATGTACAAAGCTTAGAGTGACAGCAAGCACAAGGCCCCGAGTCCTATTCCCCAGCATCACATAGGTCGAATGGTAGAGCACGCCTGTAATCCCAGTACTTAGGAGACTGAGGCAAGTGGTCTACCATATGTTCAAGGCCAGCCTGGGCTACATAGTGAATTCAGGACAGGGCTGAATTACAGAGTAAGACTCCATCACAAAAACCCAAGCAATTATTATAAATGTTTAGTGAATTTCCCAAGGCTGCAAAAAGCAAGGTCAATATTCAAAATTAAATTATATTTTTAAAAACACTAACAATAAACAGTGAAGGTTTTATAATTTTTCCATTTGTCAGATAGTTACAAACAATACATAGGTAGAAGTTAAAAATGTGCAAGACATCTATAACAAAATATACCAAAATTTCTGATAAAAATAAAAGAAAACCTAAATAAATGTAGGGCTATGCCATTTTTTATTATTTTAACACTTAATAATAATAAACTGTCCTTTGTTTTCTGGTTAAGCTGTAGACTACATGCCATGTAAGCAGGTTTTTCATAAAAATTGACAAGAGGGGTTGGATGAATGGGACAGTGGTTAAAGGAATTGCCTCGCAGGTGCAAGGCCCTGAATTTGATTTCCCAGCATCACCTAAGCCAATGGGGTGGCCCATACCTGTAATCCCAGCAGTTGGGAGACTGAGGCAGGAGGATTGCCATGTGTTCCAGGCAATAGTGAGTTTAGGAGCAGCCTGGACTACAGAGTGAGACTCTGTCTCTAAATAAATAAATACGTAAACAAATAAATTAAAACAAAAATTGACAAGAATATACATGTCCCAAAAAAGTCAAAACAACTTTGAAGAAAACTTGAATAAATTTAGAACACTTATATTGTCTGATTTAAAGAATTACTATAAAGGTATGTCAATTAAAGTAGTGTAGCACTGGTTTAATGGTGTTAAAATAAATTCATAATGTAGATTAAAGAGTTTCAAAAGAGATACACTTCTTTTTTGACAAAGATGAGATGAAATAAGTGGGAAAGAAAAGTCACTTCAACCAATAAAAAATTAAAATACATAGAAAAGTAACTTTGATGTCTTTCTCACGGTGAACCAAAGTTAACTCAAGATGCCTCACAGAATTAAATGTTAAAGATAAAATTAAAAAGCTCCTGGAAAAAACATAGAAGAATATTTTTGAAATCTGGTAATGAGCAAAGATTTCTTAGACAAGAAAGACACATAAAGCAATCATCATAAAGAAAAACTGAAAATTAAACTTAATCAAAATTAAAATATGCTCACCAAACTCCTCACTTAAAAAAAAAACAAGATTAGTTGAACCAATAAGGCTTATCAAACTTGTGTCTGGCAAATAGTTGTATACAGAAAATAAGAGAACTCCCACAACTCCCTAGGAAAAGATAAACCACCTTATTTTGAAATGGTCAAAGACTTGTACAGACATTTCACAAAGAAAGATAAACTGTTAACCTATGAGCACATGGAAAATTCTTAGCTCAGTTAAACCCCTCAAAAATGCAAACTGAAAACTCAGTATGATATCACTGTGTACCGTTGGAATGGGGAAAATGGAAAAGACCAACGAGACTAACTATTGGCTGAGATATGAAGAAACCAAGGTTCTTACATTTACTGCTTTGCATGAATATTGGATTATACATGGATTATATCAGTCACTGGCATAATCACTCTCAAAGGCATACTGTTCAATTCTTATAAAGGAAAATATATCCCTCTATATGACCAACATTCTACTCCAAAAAATGCCAAAAATTTAAAAAAAGGTCCACAGGTATATTTATTAAAATGATTCAAAACAGCTTTATTCCAGCCCATGAATAAAACAATTGTCAATCAAAATCAGAATGCACAAAAGTTTTGATGAATTTGTTCTGTAAAACTTTACGTAATAGAATACTACACATTCATAAAGAGAATAAACTCTTGATAATTTTAACAATATGATACATCTTGAAGGCATTGGGCTGAGAGAAATAAGCCAGGATTAAAAGAATATGTATTGTAAGTCCATTAATATGAAGTTCTACAGCAAAATAATCTATATATTAAAAAAAGTTGTTGTCTCTGGGGTGGAAGGTTGATTGAGTAGTATTGCAGTTTAGATCTGGAATATCCTTAAAAAGTCTCATGTATTTGGATGTTATGGGTTGTCTCTGGAACCATGTGCTGTTTGGAGATGGGGGCCTGGTCTGGAGAGGTAGATTATGGGCATAGTTGTGTGGCAGATTATAGATTACAGTTGTGTGGATTAGATTGCAGGTATACGGTGAATTGGGGGCTTAAACCTAGAAGAGGTGGAACACTGAGGTTGGAAGGGGCAGATCAATGAGATAAGACCTGAGAGGATAAATACAGATTCCTCTCTTCCTTCTGGACGTGGCTTCCTGTGTGCCATGCCATGAGGAGCTGCCTCTACCTTTGCCAGCTGCCCATGAATGGACTGTGACCTTCCCAAACTAGACTTAACATACACCTTTCCTCCCCAAATCTGTATATGTTAGGTATTGAGTCATAGTGCCAAAAGGCAACTGAAACAGGTAAGTGCAAGAGGAAAATTTCCAGTTTATTCAAACACTTTTCATATTGATAATTGTATGTGTTAGATGTCTTTGTGCATCTGTCAGACTCATCAAATACTTAACATTTGTACATTTTCTGATGAGCAAATTGTTTCAAAAACTCTAGAAAATAACCATATGTACTTTTTTTTTCTGGTGGTGCTGTTGGTGGTTTTGGTGGTGGTGCTGGAGACTAAACTGAAGAATCCAGGGCCTTTGCAACTGAGTTACAGCCCCAGCCCATTTTTATTTTTTGACTTTGAGGCAGGGTCTCTCTAACTCACCACATTGTCCAGGCTGGGCTTGAACTTATGATCCTCCTGCCTCAGCAACCCAGCGTATTGGGATTACAGGTCTGTGCTACCAAGCCCTGCTAGATAATAGAGATGGACAGATGAACAGATAGATACATTGATAGACAGAGGTTCTGATCCAATCACAGCAGGGTATAAGCATTTTATGGCTTTCTTTTACTAAAAGCATCAGTATCTCTGTTCACTTTTACAGTCTTCCTACTTAGCTCTTTCCCGATCCAATGTCTATGGCACACATCATAAGATATGTCAACAAACATAAAGGGATGTTTTCGTGATGGTGAACTGGGAATCACAATAACATAGTGGAAAGAGCTATGTCTTTTAAACCAGACAGACTATAACTTTGGGCAGGAAACTCAAATCTCTCTGAGAGAGTCTATTTCTTTAGCCATAAACTGGGGTGATATTTTCTCATGCATTCAACACAGAAGATTGAGTTTCTATTGTTTACTAAGACTGATTGGACGTTTGGAAAATGATGAATATCTATGACATGCAAAGAACCTCTACAACTCAGGAACAATAAGCCAGACAACCTTACTTAGTCAACAAAGGTGAAGATTTGAGCAGACACTGCCGCACGGAGAGTCAACAAGAACACTAGTTAGTAGATGCCTTCAGTAAATCAGGGTGGAGATGAGCCATCTGGAATAGAGAAATGACAGTGAGACCAAAAAGATGTGGACTGTTGCTAGATATAATTCAAAGGTAAAACTCCTAGAACTTGGTGTGAATTGAACTTGAAGATTGAAAGAAGGAAAAACCAGAATCTTTCTTGCCTACCTAACTGAACACAGGGGGAATAAGCCCTTTTTCTCAGAAGCAAAATGAGAGGGACAGGCTTTGGCAGTTTGGGGAGTAAATGTCGAAACAGTGTATCATGGTGACTGGCTCCAAGTAAGTACTGTGTCAGTTAGCTTTCCATCACTGAACAAATGCCTCAGACGGGCAACTTATGAAGAGAAAGGGTTTGTTTAGGCTCCTGGCTTCAGAGATTCTTGTCCCAGATCTGTTGGCCCTATTGAATTATAGGACTGCAATGAAGTCACACATCGTGGTGGGAGGCAAAGTAGCACTTCCTGTACCGTGTCCAGAAAGCAAGAGGAAGGGGCAGGGTCCCATAGTCACTTTTGAGGATATGCTTCCAGTGACACAAATAGCTCCCACTCTTAAGACCTCAACTCTTAAAATTTCCATGACGTCCCAGTAGTTGTAAGCTGGTGACCAAGGTTTTTAGACATGGGCCTTTGAGAGATATGATAGAACCCAAATATAGCATTATTCAGTGAATGGGAGCTTCTGTGGAATTAGTACAAAGCTAATTGACTCATATGGGCATTAAATCTATCAATTTGATTTTAGTCCCTATTTAAAAAAGAAAGACAAGCAAATATGAGTAAAGTACACAAGTATGTGCTGAAAATTGTGTCCTCAGATTATTATTATCATTTTTTTAAACAGTATCCCAGCCTGGTACTGAACTCAGTACATAGTCCAGCCTGGCCTTGAACTCAATGACAATCCTCTTGCCTCAGCCTCTTGAGTGGTGGGTTTAGAGGCATGCACTACCACACCTAGCTAATTTGTATATAGAGCTGACGCATCAAACTCAGGGCCTTGTGCACCTTAGCAAGCTCTCTCACCACTGAGCAACATGCTCAGCACTTGTGCTAAGATTGTTTAGATACAACTGCTCTAAATCTAAGACTAAATTGCCTTAATTACAATTTACCAACTTTAAAGATACCATGGGGCCAATGATTTATCTGTGCACACAGAAAGATTTTGGAAACTCAGAGAAATGTACGGTGAAAAAATAAAAAAAGCCTTTACTAAAGAAGTTTGCAAGTTGGTCAGAAAAAGGCTTATCTTACATTGAAGAGAAAATATGTGTGTATATATATATAATCACGTGATATTTTCTTTTCAAGAATTTATTCTAAAAAACATTATAATGGAATGCATACCAGTTCAGAAATGAATTTTGAAAATGTCTTGTAATCAAGTTGCATATGAAAGAAACTTGTAGACCTCAATCACAAAACCAGACTTTTGAAGGGGTGACTAAAAGCACCCTTATTTTTATTTCCTGCTTAGAAACCTGAATTGAGATATTTCACTCCCCTTAAATCATGATGAGACCCCAGGTGCATCACAGCAGGCCCTGGAGCCTTGGGGAGGCTGCTCCCCCTTTCTCTCCTGCACTTCCTGTGTGGCTCAGGAGACATGGGTTCTACTTCCTCGGGAGACACATAGTCCCATGTTTGGAACAACTGCTGCTATCAACAGAGAACATCAGGCATCTCAGTGAGGACCCTTTACAGGTCCTGCCTTAGAAATTTAAATGTTGATATCAGAAATGATAAAGGTATATTTGAGGTCAGAGGGAAACTAGGTTTTGGTTGAGAAAGTACGTGATACATAAAACATACAATATTCTAAAAGTTTGTTGTTAATTTTTCCCACATATGGTGACTTTTGGGACACCCTGTATGTTGAACTTAGTGCTTGTATAATTTTTCTCATAACATTAGTTTTACTTCAAATATCATGACAAAAATTTCCTCTGCAGGCACATCTTACACATTATACATTTAATATTTTTAAACGTATGGTGACCTTTGGGACACCTTGCACATAGGTAATGTTCAAGCACAGCGGATAATTACTCATGTCAGGGACATAGAAGGGTTCAGGTTTTATGAGCAAAAATAAAAAAAATGGATTTGGTCAAGGGAAAGCAATTGCCTGTGCAGTGCAGGTAAGACCTCGTAGACGTGAATGCTGAAATACTTAGCCATAACAAATTGCATGATCAAGGCGCAAGGATTGACCAGCGAAGCAAGTCAAGGCTAGCGCAATGAGAAAAGTGAATTGCCAAGATGTGAAGATGGTAAAAAGTGGGGTGGCTCAAAAGTTGTCGTACAAATAAAATATTCAAAAATGTTCTATAATACGTAATATAAAATTTGTTTGCTCAGGATTAATTTGTCATGATATTTGAAGTGAAACTAATAACAAGAGAAAAATTATACAAGCACTAAACTCAATGTACAGGACATACATAGGAAAAGTAAACAGAGCTTTGAAACACCCTCTCCATATGTTCTGGGCACCTGTGGGTGGATGGTGGGAGAGCCAGACCAAGGTGATGCTGTAGGAGAAGTGTTAAAATGATAAATTAGAGGGAACACAGGAGCGATGAATCAGTGCAGCCCCGCTTCAGAAAATTATGTATGTTAGAGCTCCATAGCTCAGTTTATTGATATGAAATGAAAATTAGTTTCAGATAATGTTTAGGAGATTGTTCGGTGCCCAGTGTTGGGCTAAACGTCGACGCTTGAAAGTTTTGTATTGCATAATATGTGTTTAATACAGAGACACAAAGAAAATCCTTAGAATGTGGCTTCACAAGTAAGCCACAAAGGCATTTCAGAGTTTCTTGAACCATAAGAACACGAACACAACCCTAGAACAATGTGCCAGCTTAATAGAGTGCTACCAAACTGGGTATATCTCAGACTCTAGTACAACTTGTAATCGAGGCTCCTGGAGTCAGAGATGAGCTCCTTCTAACATGCTCTGGCTTAAGTCAGCTCTGTCCTCAGGGAGAAGCAGGGTGGAAAGTTTTATTTTCATAAGCTATTAAAACTGTGAACAGGAGACTGAATTTAATGTAGGGCTGTATCATTATGAGAAGCCATTACACCAGGGTGGGAAGGATAGTTCTACTGTTTTTCCAACAGCATTGCGGTTGAGAATGGGAAGGTTTTAGCTTGAACATTCTCATATGTCTCTGTGGATTAGGAACTGGCTGGTGGGATGTTGCCCATAACTGTAGCAGCTGGTGAGTAATTTGTAGCCTGTAGCCACCTCATTCTAACTGTTTACAGCAAGTCTTTGGCTCAACTGCTTGGGTAAGAGTCATTCTCTCTGGACCTATTATCACCAGGCCACTCCATGTTTATGGCATGTGACCAAGTGATACAGATGTCTGGAGATGGTTTAGGTTTAAGATATGCTAAATTAGGAATTTATATTCTTAGAGTATAATAAGAAGGGGGAGAATTTCTGGGTGGAAGGGTTAAGATCCTGATATATATATTTCTCATCCAAGCCGTGCCTTTACTGAAATTGAAGACTGGAATGGAGGGTACCTCACAGGGGTTGTGTGTGGAAGAGAAGCCTTTTACAGTTTTGGTAGGAATCCTTGGTGATCCTATATGGACCTTAGAGTCATAAAAATACAACCCACAGTTACACAGACAATCAGTGGGGAGTTTTGTTTCCACTATCCAGAGTTTCCTATAGAACAAGAAAGTCTTAGGCAAGTCAATCCCTTTCCTTGGTTTTATTTTCTTTGTCTATCAAAATAGGTAGAGCAATTTCTTATAATACTAGCTCATATATTGACACATTCACGGTCTTGTGATTTGCACAAATGACACAATTCTTCTCCCTTTCTCATGTCCATGGGTTGTGACTGTTCTTTCTCCATGAAGTGGTTGAATTTATTCCTTCATCCTTTGGATTTGGCTTGGTCCTTTGACTTAATAGAACAGAAGCAGAAATGCGCCAGGTCCGGGTGTAGGCTGCGAAAGGCCCGAGTGCTCTTGCCTGTTCTCTTGGAGGGGGGCCACTAGGACGGGGACAACCCTGGGCTGGCCTGATGGGTGATGAGAGATATGTGGCCCAAGCACCCCCATCACTCCAGCTGGCAGCCAGGAAAACAGCAGATGTAAGTGAGGCCACGTTGACCAGCCAGCCCCTTGTTACCCTGCCAGCTGATGGCAGGTGCATGAACGAGTCCAGTGGAGATGAGCTAAGCTGGCTCAGATTAGCAGAACTACCCATCTGACCTATAGAATTATGAACAATAATACATGTTCATTATTTTTTTTTCAAGAGAGGTGACACACTATGGCCCATGAACCAACTGCTGGTTTTCGTAAATAAAGTTTCATTGGCGCGCAGCCATCATCGTGTCTTTGTATTATCTATGGCTACCTTCAGGCCGTAGTGGCAGAGTTGAGTAGCTGAGACAGACACTGTATAATCCACAAAGCTTAAAATGTTTCCTGTCTGGTGCTTTAAATGAAAGTCTGATAAAGCGCTGTTTTGAATTACTGCATTTTGGAGTAACTGTTACACAGCTATACCTAATTTGTATACTACAGTATATTGTGGTTTGATTACAAAATGTAATGAGTGTTTAAATTAAAAAAGCACAGTAGAAGACATCTTGCCTCTAATCCTCCTCAAAATATTCTTCCTCTCTCTGAATATACTCATCCCATCGGTCTTCCCCTTTCTGAGGCACCTCTGGAAGTACTCTTTCCCTAGTGTGTTCAGTTGTCTTGTGGCTGCCGTGATATCCTGAATCTACTCAAAACTTTGACGTTTTATGCTCATTTTGACTTTGGGAAAGAGCCAGAAGTCACCCAGTGCCAGGTGCAGTAAATAAGGTCAGTGGGGATACACATTAATGCTTTTATCTGGCAAAAATGCTGCAAATACTTCAAATTGACCCTGTGGCAGCTACACAAAGATACTCACAAAACAGGATTTCAAGAACTGCTTCAGAAAGTGGTAAGAACAACAGGGTAAGTACTTCAAAAGCAATGGAAAGTATTTAGAAGCAGACTAATGCAGTGTATATTTTACTGTATTACATTTAAAAAATTTAAATACTCACCATATATTTTGACCACCCTTGCAGTATTAAGGGTGGTCATCTCTTACATTTTCATTTCTTTTAAAAAATACTATGGTGTAGGAATTGTTAGATTCACTAGCAAACTTGATAAACACACATGTACGTGTTCACAAACATGAACATATATATGTTCATACGGATTCTAAATGATAAGCGTATGTGCATGTGTATGTAAATATGAGCTTAATCACAATTCTTGGAGTGGGATATTGGGTTGGTTTGTTGACTTTCCCGGGCATTAGGCTGAAGTTTCCACTTGGAGCTTTTACCTCTAGAAAGGACCACTTCACATCTGCTTCAATTAATATGTGTGATGACTCTTTCACCTTAAAGCTTCACATCATATTATATCATTTTATTTATCATTGGCAAGCTGATGGTTTGGGCTGGAAAGTGTCCAAGAATGAAATATGTGAAATTAGTGCAACAATTTTCCATGACACTTCTCTCTTCTGCTGGCAGTCATCTCTCCCGTGCACCTGCGGCTCAGAAAGACCCCTTCACTCAGCACAAAGTTGACATGTCAGAGCACAGGTTGCTTGCATCGGAGACTCTTCTCTCATGGATCATCTGTCATCTGAAAATTCCAGTACTGCCTCCCTTGAGTTCTTGGTTCATTCTGTCACAGAGGATTGGTCAATTGTTTTGAGTCACAAAACTCCATCATTTGGTCCTTTTGGTTTTCAGATCATTGGCTTGCTTTCTAGAAGCATGACACTCTTTCCCTCTGAGAGTAGCTGGATCTAACCCTATCATCCCCTTTCTCAGGCAGAATCACAGCCTATAATGCCTGTGTGGATGCTCTCAACACACACACACACACACACACACACACACACACACACACCCTCTCTGCATGGTGAAAATAAGACTGGGAGACATAAAAGTTTTTTTTTCTGTTTATTTTATTCTATAAGCTGCCTTGGCAGAAAACTTTACCTTCGCTCACTCTTTACCTGGAGATTTGGAGGAAAAGTCCTACTAACTCCTTAAATATACTCTCCTCATTATGCAGAATATTTACATCTTAAAATAAAGCCCTACATTCTACAAATATTTCCAAAGTTCATGAGTTTCTTTTGTGACTATGTTGAATGTTTCCCCTTCTCACTCTCTTTTGCCATAACATTCCATAATCTATTTTTCTGTGATGCTGGTTTCTTCTAGACTACTCCAATCCCAAAACAAACTTCATGGCCCTTGGTCAAATGCTTTTACTTCTTTTACTCCCCGCTATTTGTCCAGAAATACAAGTGACTAAGAAAACATGGTAGTAGGGAGAGAGAGGTAATGCAGTGTGCTCTGTGCACGCCTTCCTTCGCAAAGCATAGAAACCTCGCCAGCTTTCCGCATGGTCCTGGAACCCAGTCATTCTGCTCAGTCCAGAGTATCGCTCCTTTTTTTTTTTCTATCCTGCATATTCTCTGTCACTTCTTCTGTTCTTTACATATACCTTAGAAACTCTCCATGGTCCTAGGCTGTCTGCTCCATGTTCACTAAGGTCTTGTAGCTACTTTTTAAAAGTGCATTTTAGAAGAGTTGCAACTTGAGTACAATGCAGTAAGCAAAACTGAAATACGCAACTTAACTTGGGTGTACGTATTCATATGAAATCATTAAGCATCCCAGAAGTTTTGCTAATTTTTCCTATGTGTGGTGATTTTGAGACTCCCTGTACATCAAACTTTTCTCATAACATTATTTTTATTCCAAATGTTATGACAAATTAATCTTGAGCAAGCACATTTTTGTGTTATACATTTTTGATATATGTTATATGTATGGAGATCTTTGAGACATCCTGGTAGAATACCTATGTTATACCAGAAACCTTCATGCTGATGTGCCTTTTGAAAAGACTAACTTCCTGTGTGTGTGTGTGTGTGCGTGTGTGTGTGTGTGTGTGTGTGTGTGTGTGTGTGTGTGTCTGTAGTGCCACTATGCTAGATACCACGGCTGTTTTTGATTTAGACTTTTAGACAGGATCTCAGTAAGTTGCTATGTTGCCCAGGCTGGGCTTACACTTAGCAATCTTCCTGCCTCGGCACCTCAGAGTCTATTAACTGTTTTTAAAAGGCATTATTGATACACAGCAAAAGATATTTTTCGAAGAGTACACGTTGCAAATTTTTATCAGGTTATATACCTATAAAACAAATCAACACAATCAAGATAAGGAGCATGTTTCTCAACACCAAAAGTAGTTTCCTTGAGCCTTTTTCTAACTCTTTGCCCCCCCCCCCCATTTTATTAATATATACATACATATACATGTATATATGTATATGCGATCCAGAATGATTACAATGAGATTGAGTATTTTGTTCATATATCTATCACATGGAAATTATAATCCCTTGCCCTCCACATTTTTAGCCTTCCCCCACCCTCCCGTCCCCCCTAACTCCCGGTATCACACCCACTTGTGTGTATTTTGAGTTTCCCATATCAGAAAACCATGCGATATTTAACATATTTAATCTTCTGTATCTGACTCACATCCTCACTCACGTCACGACTCTTTAGCTCAGCTTCCTACCCCTAGAATGGGCTGTAGTGACCATGTCTTGGTTCCTCTTCCCTTGCTTGTGCAGAATTCTTTATTGGGATAATTTGCTGAAAGTTCTTTTTTTCTTTCTTTTTCCTGCATCTTACTGAATCTTTAAGATTCTATAACATGGCCTCACCCACCAGCCCACATAAGAAAAGAACTATAACAGTGAAATCTATAAGGCTAGAAAATGAGAGAAAGAAAAAGAGAGAAGTTAAATTTCAAATTCCTTAGCTGAGTACTGACAGGTAAATGTTTGTATATTAAAAAGATGTTCAGGTTATCATTACACCCATCAGCTTTCTTAGGATAAACTTACATCAAATACCAATTAAGTGAATTGCTACATTAAATGTACTTAACTCTATGTCACAAATGTGTATTATACATAAAGCAATAGATATAATGGCATATTCACTTTTTCAGAGTTTTAAAAAAACTTTCATAAATTATTTACTCATATTTCACTAATTACTAACATTTTTCCAGGTTTGGTTTATCATTTTATCTACCTATCCATCCATAAATTTATGCATACATATTTTTAAAGATTTTATACCAATTCCCCAGGTTAAAATGTAATGATCATGTTTTGAAAACTAATCCACTATTAAAAATAATAATTGAAGGGGGAAGCTTCACAGATTTTATGAGACAGCTGGTGGTGTTTTAGAAGACAACCATCTAGTTCCTCCTTTCAAAACGTCCTCACTTTCTCATCCTCACCGACAAGAGATTATACGTTATATAAGAATTATACAGCATGTGTTTTTTGTCTACTTTTATTAAGTATTTTGTGATACATTTATAATGTAGTTTATATCAATTCTTCATTTCTTTTATTGCTGTATAGGCATCTATGGCATGGATAGGCCATGATTTTATATATATATATATATATATATATATATATATATATATATATATATATATAATAGTTACATGGCAATTGAGTTGTTTCTAGGCTTTACTGTTACAAATATAGTTAGAATGAACATGGTAGAAAGTTCTTATGTCTCATGTGTGAATATCTAGGAGTAGAATGGCTTCATGGCATGTTTATGTGAACTTTTGGAAGAAAACAGCCAAACCATTTTTTCTGGGGGGTTGCATCATTTCATTCCTACTAGTACTATATGATATTTTCTGTTTTTACACATTCTTGTCAACTTTCAATGTGCTTGGTCTCTAATTTCAGTTAGTTTAGTAGGTGGGAAGTGGCTTCTCATGCTGCCTTTCCTTGCATTGTTTCTTCTATTACGATGAGCAAGATGAGTCCCATTTCCTATTCCTATTAATATCCATGTATCTCTGTTGGGGAAGTGTCTTTCAAATATTTCACTTATATTTTTGAAGTTGTTTTCCAGTTACTGAATTTGAGAGTTCCTCATGTATTCTGGATACAAGTACTTCATCAGACACATGATTTGCAAATATTTTCTTCCAATCTGTGGCTTTTTTTAATTCTCTTAACAGTAGCATTTGAAGACCCAAAACTTGTCATTTTGATGAGATCCAATTAAGAAATATATTTTTCTTAAGCATTTTGGTTTTGGTGACATAGCTAAGAGGACTTTGCCTGATCTCAGGTCACACAGTTTCTTCTGTGTTCTGGAAATGTTATAGTTTTCAACTTTATATTTAGGCCTTTGGTTTATTCTGGGGTAATTTTTAATATGGTATAAAATATGAAGCCAAATTTTTTTTGCATATGGATACACAATTGTTCTAGCACCATTTGTTTGAAAGACTAGTTTTGCTTATTTTTGAACTTCCTATACATGGAATCATGCAATGTGTCCTTATTTTGATTTTGTCTTGTTTCTTTTTAAAAATTATGTCTTCAAAAATTATTGATTGTCATGAATGTTCCAGTCATTCATTTTATTTTATAAGCATTCCACCATGTATTCATGTGTTCTATTGTTGATCAATCTGTAGGTTGTTTCCAGTTTCTTGTTCTTATGAATAATGCTGTTATGAACATTCTTGCCTTCTGGTTATATAAGCAATAATTTGAGTTAGAAATATACTTAGGAGTGGAATTTCTGAGTCATGGGGTATGAAAAAGTTTGACTTTGGTAGATACTGCCAACATTTTTTTAAGTGCGTACACCAATTTAGTCTCTCGTCAACGAAGTATGAATTACCACTTAACAATATTTGATATTGTCAGTCTTTATTTTATTCACTCTAGAGGCATGTAGTGACCCCTGAATCTGATTAAATGTGTATTTTCTTAAGGGCTAACAATGCTGAGCATATTGCACATGTTTATCATCCATTTGAATTTCTGTTGTGAAGTCTGAATTCAAGTCTTTCTCTGTTTAAGAAGTAATTTTTTCTATCTTTTCTAGTAATAGAAATTCTTTGCATGCTTTAGATATGAATTCTTTGTTGCATATATAGAAGTTCACAATTTTAATAAAATGAAAAGTCTCAGTCCTTTCATTTATGGCTTGTATTCAAATGCTACGTTTAAGAAATGTTTTTTAAAAGTTCAAAAAGATTTCCTATCTTTTCTTTTTTGTTCTTTGTTGTTGTTGTTTACAGTGCTGAGGATTCAATCCAGAATGTTCTCAAGCACGAACACTAGGAGAATGCTCTAACGACTGAGTTATATCCTTGGCCCTCTTAGGTTTTCTTTTAGAACTTTGGTTTAACTTGGAAGTTTGAACCTGTGAAGCATCTTGATTAAATTGTGCATGTGTTATAAAAGTTCAAATTTTATTATTTTAAATGTAGATATACAATTGATGCAACAGCGTTTATGGAAAAGGCCCCCCCCCCCCCCCCACTGGATTGCATTGGCACCTTTGCCATATAAGAGTTGATTGTAGTTGTGTGGCTCTGTTCCCAACTTTCTATGGCATGCCATTGTCACAGTTTTACATTGTTTTGACTTTCAGACAGTGGTCTTTGCTAGGGCAAACTTGCTCAAGATTTTTGTGATTTTTCTAGGTCCTTTATATTTCTGTGTAAGTGTAGAAGCAGCTTAGCAGTTTCTGAATATTGTCATAGAGATTTTGATGGTGAGCACATTAAATATATGAGAGTGTTATATTAGAGAGTGTTATATTAAAAACATCAGTAGTTGTAACCCATGAAATATATGTATATATATATATGTATATATATATATGTATATTTGTATTTATATATCCTTTTGTTTTTAAGATCTTTATTACAGTTTTTATAGCTTTCAATACAAATGTCTTGTCTACTTATTTTATTTATTCCTAGATATGTGGTATTTTGTTGTAAAGACCTTAAAATTTTTTAAACTTTCAATTTTTCCTACAAGTACGTAGATATGCACTGATGGTATGCTTTCATTTGGCTGTTCTTCCAGGGGCACACTCATGCCCAAATTCAATGAAATAAACTTTCTCTCTTCTAGGTTTTTCCCCAATGACTTAAGTGTTCAATTAACTTTCTGGGACATTCATCTGGTAGTTAATTTTTACTACTTCCTTTTTTTATTTAGTGTCTTATATCCAATCAGTTCTTATAAACTATTAGTTCTTTCTTCCTTTTTTTAAAAATTGAATTTGAGCCTTTCTCCCCATTTCTATAAGATTATCCTGTTCTAGGGTTTTATCTCCTCATTCCCTGACTCTGTTAACTGTATTGTTTATATTACCTGTTTCTGATTCTTCTAGCCCCAATCTACTCACCACATAGTTAACAAGGTAGGCTTTCTTAGCTGTTATTTGAATGATGGATTTCTTCCAAGAGTTAAAGTGCTATGGACTCCTTCTATCTGATAATAGTATCTGAACTCTCATCAGGTAAGCGCCAAGGGCATTCAGCCTGTGTATCTCTGACATGGCCACCTGTTCCACTGTTTTAGCTTTGGCCCCTCCCTCACCGCACCACTCTCCGCCATCTCTAACCGAGTCTTCCAGCTTGCCTTCTTCCCTTTCCTTCCCGCCATGTCACATCTGCACCTGTCTTCATGATCTGGATCCAGACTTCCCTCTTTCAAATAATCTCCCCAAGTTAGGTCATCTAAAACAAAATATTCCTTTTACTCTCCATCCCTTTCATCTTTGCAGTTTAGAAATATTATTTCATAGACAGATTATTAAGAGATCACAGGAGAGGCTCAGCAATGATATTTCCCCACTGGGGGCTCCATGTTAACATGTGTTTCTCATCATGGCTGCAGCTCAAGAGCCCGTTGCCTTGGGCTCCTTATGAAGGATGGCAGTGTGCAACGCTCAGGTGTTCAAAAGGTGCAAGATGGATGTTCAATGAGATAGCATGTCCTTATCCAGCTGTGGTGGCACAGACTTGTCACGCCAGTGTTCTCGGAGGCTGAGGCAGGAGGACTGCAAGTACAAGTCCTGCATGGACAATTTAGTGATTTTGTGATACCTTGCATCAATCATAAAACAAAATTTTTAAAAAAGGATCTATAGCTCAGAGCAAAGGATCCAGCTTTAATCCCTAGTACCGTAAAAAGGGCTACAATGTTCTTTTTAAATAAAATTGTAAGGAACTCATGTACTATTTGCAGGTTTTGGCTGGAATAGTTGTAAACGATGGCTTGTGAATTCGGGTGAGACATTTGCTAATATGATTCATCAGAGTAAAGGAATCTGTGAGGCCTGAAAGAGGCCGAGGCTATAAAGCCTATTTCCTTCTGCTCAAAAACAAGGGAAAGAGAGTCCTAGGCAAGTTGTGACTTACCCAGGTCACACTGGCTGATGGGAAGCAGATATCGAGTCCTAAAAGTGCAGAGACAGAAAGCACGTTTTCCCCAGTTTCCCAATTTTGAGAAGTTTTGTCTGACCTCGGAAACTTCATTCATCGTTGGAGTCCTCTGAACACTATTAATTTGTTTCGAGTGATTTCTGTTCTACCCCCGAAGCCCTCCTATGACATCATAGCCCCCCGTGAGTCATCTGTTTGCTCAGTTACTTCATTAAATTCTGGGTACCAGAACATTTTAACTTTATAGGCTTCTCCCCATCCCTCTTTCACTGAATGAAAATCAAAAACAGGAATTATTTCTCCATTTTCCTTGTAACGGAGGTCCCCTCTGAGCAACCTGGGGCTTGCCGGGTCTCAGCTGGAGCACGAACGCGGTCTTTCTCCCTTGAGTGTGCACATTCCTGATAGAGTTTAAAAACTTCCATAAATCAATAAAGTAATTGCTACATAATGACCTATTGTTAGTGTTAGTGCCCAGAGTGATGTCACAAGGGGGTAATGGAGCTACTGAATCAAAAAGTGGCAGATGTTTCCAATTTATTTGAGAGTCAGTTGGACAGAAAATTAAATAAACACATAGACGAGAAGGACAAGGGCAAGTCCTTGTATTATTCTTATGATAGTTTTAATTCAATTGCGGAAGTCAGCAGGCAGCTGATACTGTGGCCCAGAGTTCCATTAATTGCCTGTCTTACATGTCAGAGAGACAGGCCCTGCTCACTTCATCATCCTCAGCGCTTGTTGTTTGCATTTTAAAACACACACACGAGTGAGGCCTGGATCAAACTTGGCCTGTGTGTAGGGGCTGCGGGAAGGTGTTTGTTTATTTATTTTCCCCAGCACATCAGTCCTCTGAAATGCACGGTTGGGCCAAGTGACTTGCTCTTCTACCTGCATGGATGGTGTCTCTCTCCTCCCTCAGGGCAGGCAGACTAGAATTATTAAAAAATGACTCCTTCCTCCTTGGGGGAAGGCCGGGAGACTTGTATTTGTTGTGGCGCCTGAAGAAAAAAGCGTCCCCTGGTTTGCAAGGCTCCTCTCCACTGTGACCGGGAGCTTTGATGTGCTCTTTTGATGTTCCTGCCTGGGGGCAGCTGGAGAGGATTATCAAAAGTAGCCTTAACAGTCCAGGTTGGAGTTGGGGGTGCAGCACCAGACCTGCACATCCTGCAGTGAACATGGTGGCTGAGCCTAGGATCGCAGAGGGGTGAAGTTTCCAAAGCACCCCAACCCTCTCCTTGCTGGTTCCCGAAAGTCCTTTTGGCAAGACTCTCTTCAACAGTCATTTGGTGGGGTAACCACTGCCATTCCCTTTATTTTTAAATTGTGGAATTTAATTGTAACTAAAAAATGGTTTCAGTTCACCATCTGAAGAAACTACAATTTTCTCTTCAGAACTATCAAACCCAATTTAAAAAAAAAATCTTATGGCAAAGAAGCTTGGCAATGCAAACGGTCCTTCTTTTTTTTGGGGGGGTGGGGGCGTGACAAAACAGGTCTGGCTTGTCAGTTAAAGATCTTTAGCACATACTGGGTATTGTTAAGACTAATTTAAGGAAGAACTTTTACTAGAAGAGTGTCTGGAGACTTTCTGAAAAACAGCTAATGAAGCCGATGTGTCAGAAGACTGAGAAGAGGGAATGAGTGTTGGATGGCAACGGATGGTTCAAAAGGACAGTAAGCCAACACACAGGTAAACGCAGTATTTTTAAGCAGAGTGATGAGGCCATGGCAAACAGCAACGTTTAGTTTATTGCTTCAGACAGAATCAGGGTTGGAGTACAGGGGATGGTCTTTAGTTATAAAAGCCTCCCTGAAAAACTATTAAAAGCAGACTCCTGCCTGAACAGGGCATGTACGCCAGTGAGGTGGGTGTCGTCACCTATCCCATATCCCAGAAGAGAGCAGGGGGGTGGGGGGAAAGGTCCTACTTCCCAATGCACTTTCTGTGTTGGTGAGGAGGTCAGCGTGGCCAGGGTGGAACAAGAGACGCGGGTGGTTTGACATGAGGCCAGAATGTTGGGTGGGGTGGGAAGAGGCAGAGCATATGGGGACCTGGGGGCCATTTAGAATCATTGGGCTGTACTTTAATTGCCCTAATGGTTCCCAGGAACAAGTAGTGACTATGAAAAATATGATGAGATGCTGACGTTGGGTGCTTGGCAGCCACAGGGATGAGTCAGGCAAACCAGCACACCCTAATGGACATGCACACCTCAACAAAAAGCCCAAGTGATGACATAATACAGGGCCTTTGGGAATGCCCACGAGGCCTCAGAACTGTGGATGGGGAATCTTCGGTGTTTGAAGGCTTTGCTTTTGGGGGATGTGTTTCAAATCTCAGCTTACCCATGATAAAAGATGTGACCCTAGGATGTAAAGTCACTTCTTAGCTTTCATTCCTCATCTGCAAACTGGAAACTGTGATAGTGCCTACCTAATTTTATATGCTGCATAAACCTCAGCCATCATTAACAATCATTAAGTATAATTTGGATGACGTATAGAACTTGTGGCAGATGATATAAGCTGCTAAGATAATTATTAAGACATGGACTAGTTACTTAGTGGTGGAGTGGAACAAGGTTTGTCAGTGACAGCCACTGTAGAGAGTCCAAGGTGCATGGTGTGTGGGAGGAGAGCATTTCCTAGGAAGGAGAATGGGCCTGGAAGTCCCAAGAGAGCTCCTCACCCCGCGTCACTGTCACCATGGCTGTTTCCTGACTTGGCTGGTGCTTGGTCAGAAGCGTGGGTGGGGAATGATGGAGGGCAGTTCCCCAAGTGCAGAAGCAGAAACAGCCTTGCTGAGGCTTTCTTAGTGAGCGTTTGTCACAGCGGCTTATTATCTGAGCTTTCCAGGTTGCAAACACTTTTGACCTTATGAACTCAAACAGATCCCCAAATACCTCTCATTTTGTCATTTCTCACTCTAAAAAAGTGCAACATGGAAAAGCTGTTTGCAGAAAAAAAGTAGCATGTTTTTATTTTTTTCTATTTTATTCATTTGTCAGAAAAGGAACTCCTAGGTGGAAGAGCCCAGCTCATTTCTTTCCGTTCAGGGCTTCCGATGGGCTATGCTTTGGCTATATTAACAGGGTTTCAGAGCATTGCGAGGTGTCTGGACGCCCGTCTTTTAGATGTAGTTTCAGCAAAGGTCATGGATAGTGCTTTCAATTACGTATCTATGGAATCATGAGATGCCCTCCTTAGAGTGTACTCTTTTAAAGAAAAAAAAAAAAAACAAACTAGACTAATGAAGTAGTAATAAAGAGAAAATAATGGAGGTTGTTAAGTGAACGGAGTCACCAAGTTTTCACTTGAAATTGCAACTAAAATAAAGTAATCAGCACTTTTCCTTCTAATTCGTCCTCCATATGCATAAAACACATGAAACGTTTGTTTTTCTTTTGGGTTTTCAGTATCCCGTGATTATCACATCAAAACATAACACCAATTGCTTTGGTAATGTTAAAAAAAAGTAATGCCACTTCCAAGTAACCCTGTTGTCTTTCCATCTGAGTCCCCTTCTACAGCGGCACCGTGTCGCATGGGATTTGTTCGAAAGTCAGGTTTTATGAATCCAGTAAACTTGGTGTGGTGTTGCAAGAGCAGCATGTGCTGCTAATTTCGTTTTACACTTCTCCTTCCTGAGCCACATGTACACACTCGTGGGTCTATGCACATACCCTATTAGCTTTTTACACTTAATAGGGCCCTTGGCATTTTTGAGTCGTAGACTAATTTGTTTTATTCTACTTCCCTTCTGTTGTCATCAGAAAAGCAAGTTGCCTTCAAGTTAAGTGCCTTGTAATCATCCTATTCGAAGTGCATGGCGTGAGTGTCACCCTCTGATGGATGTGGTGCTGTCCTCCTTCTCGGTCTGTCCTTTTAGCCACTGGAACTGAAAGGAACTAGACGTGATTTACTATATTCATGCTATTTGGGTTGTGATTTTACCCTCCTCAGCTCATTAGGCTCGTGGATTTTACATTCTACATACAAATATTTAAAACCAATGAGGAAGTAATTCAGTCATCAAGGGAATTCCTTCGAAATTCTCTCTGTACTCTGCATAGCATTATTACACATTTATCCTCCTATCTCCAGGTCTGGGGGATTGAACCCAGGATCTTTGCACTGAACTGTATCCTTGGCAATTTTCTCAATTTTCAAATTTTGAGACAGGCTCTTGTTAAGTTGCTGAACTGTCTAGGCTTGCTTTATCGAGGCTAAGTGCATACCTTAGTGGCAGATTGCTCACCAGACATTCAGGAGGCCCTAGGCTTGATCTCTAGTGCTGAAAAATGAAGTCTGTCTAGACTAACCTCAAAATCAAGATTCATACATTAACACCAAGGATAGAGCCTCTCTCTACCCACGTCATTTTCCTAACTGAGATGAGAATGGATTGTGCTTTTCTCAAGAGCCCACTGAGTCTGTTGTTCCTCATGGATTTCTTCATTGTGCTTTCATGATAGAAGTCAATAGCAATTAACAATCCTTCATCCATCAGGTATTATTTAGAGACTTTACCTCAGTTTTCTATGAGCTAATTCAACTCTACCTCAGTTTTCTATGAGCTAATTCGATGCTCAACATTTTACAAAAAGGCATGCTTCATTGAAATACATTAACAATATATTAAAAAATCATAAATATTGCTACATACTTGTGTCATGGTTGAGCTCATTGATTACTCTTTGTAAAATATTCAATATAAAAGTTTTTATACTGTGTGAATACCACTTTATGTATATGAAAGTTTTATTTCTAAATCACCTATGATTCATTGTTTTACAGCTTTATAACATAGTTTATTACAATATTTACATATTTTATATGAATATATATTTTTAATGGTACCTAATATATTTATTACTATTGGGAACCATAATATTATTGAGATTCAGCTCTTCCTAAACAAACGTAAGTCTTTTCCAGGTATAGATAATTTTATTATTGTTTATGAAGAAATGCCTTACTAGCTTAATAATAATGTGCTTACAAATTCATAATGAAATACTGCAAACTTTGTTTTTACACCTAGGCCATTGTTACTACATAAGGACATGCTTTGGTTGTGAGAATCCCAGATCAAAGCTTATTATTAAGCTTCCCTCATTACAATCTTCTCTTTTCAAAACCACAGCTGTCTCTCACCATTCTTTGCCTGACCCTTCTATTCCACATTTGTGGCTGTGCAGTTTTCTGTCTGTCTTCTTTACAACTTCATCCTAGCCAGCAGTGATTCTATCTGGCCCAGTACTTCAAGTAAAGGATGAGCTTATACACCAGTTAGGACAATCACTCCATCTCCCCCCCCCCCCCAAGATGTTACTTTAATTACTGTGATACATATGTAGGGCGCGATCATCACCATCCCTCCCTCTCCCCCTTTTCTGCCTTCCCACACCTCGGACGCCCCTTTCCCACACGTTCATCTCCCCATTTTCTACATCTCTTATCTAGCTTGCTTACTTGTTCAGACATCCCATGGAGACATGCCACTCTTTCAGATACTATAAAAGATACTTTCCTTTGAAGGAATTATGTACTTGAAGCGCTTTCAACTGCAAATAGTATGCTTTCCTGCATATTTTCAGAGCCTAGAGGTCTCAACCTGTACCTGGTATTGTAACAGAGGAGATCTTCCCCTGGCCTCCCCACTCTCTAAGCTGGGTAGACAGACCCTCGCTGAGTACAGGCAACACGCAATGTAGATGGATTGGCTGTGGAAAGGACCACCAATCTGTTGTATGGTTGCTTTCTGTGCAAGGGGCAACCATTCTGATGCTGACGGTTTTTTTTTTTCTTGTGGATTCAGATCACTCACATGTTCAGACACATCTCTATTATCTGGATGGATTTATCAGGGTTTCTCAGCTACAGAGAGGCAATTAAAGTTGAGGACCTTTTGAGGAAGTTACTCATGACAACCTGGCTGACTATTAAGAGCAAGCCTTCAGGAATTCCCATTGGGATGGTGAGGGTGGGCTGGGAATCACCAGACACTGAAGAACTAAGCCACATGAGTTAAATTTCACTAAGTTCTTATTAAACCAAAATAAAAATGTCTAGATTTTGTTTAACTGTCTGAGGGGACATTGTACCATAACAATCTTTTTCAGGAATATCAATTAACATAGCAATATTATATTTCTTATTTTACATCATGGGGCTAGAGTACAGCTCAGCAGTGCAACTTTTTTTTTTTTTTTTTAGCGTGCACATGGCTCTGGGTTCAATCCTGAGCACCACAAACACACAAAAAGAAGCCATCAAATTTCTTCATTGCTTTGGATCTCAGATGAGGATATATTTTATGTTTTTAAGAACTATGTTTAGGCCTCTCCCCTGCGCTTCCAAGGTCCCAGCAGCTCACACACCCCAGCAAAATTGCCAAGAAGCCATTCAAGGCTGAGGTGCTTCCTCTGCCCTGCTGCTGGACTCTCTGGTGTCCTTTGAAGACCCCACCAGCTTATGTGCCAATCCATCCCAGGCCTAGGTCTACACAGCACTGTGCCAGACCCACCCAGAGGCTGCACCAAGCCAAGGTCTATCAGGTGCTGTGCAGGATCACAGCAGATACTGAGCCCACCCATCCATCTAAAGGCTACTAGGTCCAGCTGGACGTAATGCAAGGACAAAGAGGAAACCTTCAGGATTAGTAGCTGAGTCGAACTCACTGGACTGCGAGACCCAGCACCTAAGGATGCTTACATCTAAATAACACAGGGGACTAACTAATTTTTGTTTGATATTCTGTGTTTTGATTTTGGTTCCATTGAGTTTTGATGATGTAGTTGTTCGTGTTCTGTGTTATGTTCTTGTGTTTCTTTATTTTTCTTTGGTGTAGGTTATTACTTCTTCTAAAATTGACCAAGTTTCTTCAATTTTTTCTTCTTTACATTTTAAACTCTTTATTACTTTCTTTCTTTCTTTCTTGTGCATGTCCTCCTTCCTCCCCTTTATTTCCATCTCCTTTAGTCTCTTTATTTGATAGTTCTTGAATCTCCTCCCCCCTTTTATGAGAGAGGGTCTTGCTCTGTAGCCAAGGTGGTCCTGGACTCACTATGGAGCCCAGGTTGGCCTTGGAGTCATGACAATACTCCTGTCTCAGCCTTCCGAGAGCTGGAACTGTGGGTGTGTGCCACCGCACCTGGCTTATGTGGTGCTGGGGAATGGAATTTGGGTACTTAGATTAGTGCTTGCTAGGTAAGTGCTTTAACTACTGAGCCATTCCTTTAACCCTCTCCCCTTCTTGATTAACTAAGCATAGCGGCACAAATATTTTTAAAGACACTTTCTCCCCTTCACTCCGAGCTCTCCCTTACTTATCTGAATCTAGCTTTGAGTGCTTTTTCCTGTCTGTTGCCCTCTGACAGGGAAAGGAGCACTGACAGATCATTCACTATCATAGAAATATTCTTCTGCTTCCCATTATATATCTAAAGCTTTCTTATTCTCTGGCTTATATTACTGATATCAATAATAAGTTTTAATAAGTCAATAATAGGTTAAATTAGATATATAGTAAGAATATATTGTACCTATTAATCTTGTGGGTAGAGTGCTTACACTATTAATTTAGCTACTAGGATCTGCTAATGAATTGTTAATACTGGATAGTGTTGTAAATTTAAACTTTTATTCAAAATTTGGATGTTAATAGTGCTAAAAACCTCAATACCCAAGATACACTGACAAATATTCTGGCTACAGAATGTGTATAGTTCTGTATTCTGTTTCTTCTCCACCAAAGAATGCAGATGATTAAAGTATCAGTAAAAGTCTGAACATTGGGAATACCTTAAAAGTGAATAGCCAAACAAATTGAAAACAGTCCAAAATTCTAAAACTGGAACAAAATTCAAAAAAAATTAAGGTAAATCCAAAAAATGTATCTCTGGAATAGAGAGAGTCCAACAATAATATCTGAACTTCAACTCATTACAACAGAACCATGGGGAAACAAGGTACTAAGTCACGGACATAAAGGCCTAACACACCAGCAACTGATGTTGGGGAGCTTCAAATAGCAGATACAACAACTAGCAAATCCAATAAAGGTATTAATTTATGGGCCCAGAAGTTCACACAGGACATAAAAGAGATGTACAGAGAGCTCAAAGTAGGCATACAAGGAGTACAAACAATCACTGACAAGAAGTTCTATGAATTTAAAGAAAAAAAAAACATAGATAATGAAGGAAGTTCAAGAAATCAGAGAACAATTCTGTCAAGATATAAAAATGATGAAAACTTACCTCAAAGAAGGGAAAACTGGCAGAAAAAAATTTAAAAAGAACATATTTAATATTTTGAGAACAGACTATCAGACCTGGAAGATTAAGTGGACAAACTTGAACATACGGGCAGTGAAGAACACAAAACAAAAACAAACAAACAAACAAACAAAAAACAAGAAAGAGAATGGTTACAACAGCTGATGGATGATTCAAAGAGAACCTCAGGATTATGGGAGTGCAAGAGAAAACCGAGGACAAAACAAAAGTCTTAAAGGTCATGTTCAATAAAATTATGAAGAAAATTGTTCAAATTTAAGGAAAGAAATTAACATTGAACTACTTCAGGCATATAGAAATCAAAAGAACTTCAACCAGGAAAGAACATCCTCATGACACATTATAATTAAAATCCTAGAGACCCAACACAAAGAGAGAATTTTAAAATCTGTAAGAAAAAAGCAGCAGGTGACTTGTAAAGACAAGCCTATCAGGATAACTGCAGATTTCTCAATTCAAACCCTGAAAGCCAGGAGAGCATGGAGCAACATCATCCAAGTGCTAAAAGAAAATAAATGCCAACCCAGATTGCTATGTGGAGCAAAATTACCTTTTAAATTAGAGGGAGAAATTAAAACATTCCACGATAAAGAAAGCCTAAGGAAATTTGGAACCACTAAACCAACATTGCAGAAAATACTTAATGGAAGCTCAGACAGAGAATGGGAGACTAACAACACCAAAGACCCTAGAGAAAAGAAGACAACAGAAATAGAAGGATGAGCTGGCAAGAGAGTGAGTCAAGTAAATAACACTGAAAATGATAATGATGACAGAACATATCAAATACACCTCAATACTAACTCTGAATGTGAATGGCCTTAACTCACCTACCAAAAGGCACAGACTGGCTGACTGGATCAAAAACAAAACCCCACAATTTGCTGTTTACAAGAGACACACTTTACCCATAGCAAAATCATAGGCTGAAAATAAAAAGGTGGAATTCAATATCTCATGCAACAGAACCCAGAAAATAAGCAGGAGTACCTATAATTCTTGAATTCATTAGACTTCAAAACAAAACAGATTAGGGGAGACAAAGAGAGTCAATATATACTGGTTAAAGGAACAATAGAATTAGAAGAATTCACAATAATCAATATATATATGCTTCCAACTCTGGAGCACCTAATTATGTAAACCAAAAAATTATTAGATCTGAAAGCACATATAGGTCCCAATACAACTGTTGTAGGAGCCTTTAATACTCCACTATCACAGATAAACAGATCAGCTGGACAGAAAATCCACACATATATACAACAGTTGAATGATAGTATAGATAACTTGGGCTTAACAGATGTTTACAGAGTGTTCTACAGAACATCAACAGGATATGCATTCTTCTCAGCAACACATGGAACGTTTTCTAAAATAGGCCACATCATAGGCCATAAGTCATGCTTAAATAGGTACAAAGGAATCAAAATAATTTCTTGTGTACTTTCAATCACAGTGGAATAAAACCAGAAGTTAACAGCAAAAGAAACAGCCAAAAAAAAAAAAAAACCCACAAATACATGGAGACCAAGTAACTTACTACTGACTGAAAAAATGGATCATGGAAGAAACCACAGAAGGAATACAATCTTCATAGAGTTAAGTGATGAAGGAAGCACATCACATCAGAATCTCTGGGACACAGTGAAAGCAATACTTAGAGGGAAATTTAGAGCCATAAATGCACACATTGAAAGAACAGAACCAACAAGCATATTAATGATACACCTCAAGGTCCTGGAGAAATAAGAACAATCTAAGTCAAAAAATAGTAGAAGAAAGGAAATTATAAAGATCAGATCTGAAATTAATAAAGTTAAAACAAAAAAATGAAAAAGGTTAGTAATTCAAAGTGCTGGTTCTTTGAAAAAATAAACAAGATTAACAAACCTCTAGCTAAACTCACCAAAAGAAGAAAATAAAATACACACATTAATGCAACTAGAATTTAAAGGGTGAAATTACAACAGATTCTGCAGAAATTCAGAATGTTGTAAGAAATAATTTAAAATACCTATATTGCAACAAGTTAGAGAATTGGGAAGAAATGAATGACTTCATAGACACCCAAAATACCAACATTGAATGAAAAAGACATAAAAAACTTGAATAGCTCCATAATGTATACAGAAATTGAAACAGCAATAAAGTTGCTGCCTACAAATAGAAGCCCAGAATGAGATGAATTCACAGCAGAATTTTTTTCAGTGCTTCAGAGAAAAACTAACTTCCACGCTTCTCAAACTGTTCCATGAAGTTAAAAGAGAAGAAACACTACCAAACTCTTTTTTTTTTTGAAGGCTAGCATCATCCTAGTCCAAAAATCAGAAAAAGACTTAGCCAGGAAGGAAAATTATAGATGAACCTTCTTAATGAATATAGATGTAAAAATTGTCGATAAGATTCTTGCAAACTGAATCCAGCAAGTAATCAGAAAGATTATACACCATGATAAAGTGGGGCTTTATTACTGGGAAGCAAACCAATAAATGCAAAAAGAAAAACCACATGACCATCTCAACTATTGCAGAGAAAGCCTTTGATAGCATTCGACATCCTTTTGTGATAAAAACTCTGAAAGAATAGGCATAAAAGGGCCTTACCTCAAGCTGATAGAAGCCATATATGCCAAACCTACAGCAAATATTATAGTAAAAGGTGAGGAATTGAAAGTATTTACTCTTAAATCAGAAATGTGACATGGCTGTCAACTCTCACCACTCTTATTGAACACAGCCCTTGAAACACTTGCTATAGCAATCAGGCAAGAAAGTGAAATAAGGGGGATATTTATCAAAAAGGAGGAAATCAAACTATCCTTATTTGCAGATGTTATGATTATGTACATAGAATTCCCCAATAACTTCATTTTGAAACTCTTGGAAATAATAAATTCAGCCAAATTTCAGGCTACAAAATCAATCCTAAAAAAATCAATAGCCTTCCTCTACACCAACAATGAACTTATTGAGAAAGAGCTCAGAAGAACAATTCCATTCTCAATAGTCCAGAAAAGAACTTAAATAGTTTGGAGTAAACCTAACCAATGACGTGAAGAACCTATATAAAGAAAACTATATTACACTGATGAAAAAAGTTGTAGAAGACATCAAGTTATACTACAAAGCAATACTTATAAAAACTATATGGCACTGGCACAAAAACAGACGGGTAGGCCAGTGAAAACAGATCTGAGGATGCAGAAACAAATTCAAAATATCTTCAATTACCTGATCTATGATAAAGGATCCAAAAGCATACACTGGAAAAGGACAGCCTCTTCAATAAATGGTGCTGGGAAAATTAAACATCCACATGCAGAAAAATGAATCTAGACACAAACCTGTCACTGTGTACCAAATTGAAATCAAAGTAAATCAAAGACTTGAACACTTAACCTTCTGGTTAACAAATTAAGTAAATATCTAAAAGATTTAGGTCTAGGTAAGGACTTCCTTAATAAGATACCAAAAACAAAAGAAATAGCTCCTAGAATTAACAAATGGGATTATGTCAAATTAAAAGTTTTAACATGGCTAAGGAAATTATCAATAGTGCAGAAAGAGAACCAACAGAATGGGAAAAAATGTTCATCATCAAAACCTAACATAGGACTCATAACTAGAATATACAGGGAACTACAAAAGATAAGTCCCTCAAAATCAAAGACCTGATTGAAAATTGGGCAACAAAAATGAATAGGCAGTTCTCAGATGAAGTAGTTCAATTGACCAATAAGTACATGAAAAGATATTCAATATACTTAACCATTAGAGAAATGCAAATCAAAACAACACTAATATACCATCTAACTCCAGAGAGAATGGTATATATCAAGAAGACAAATAGATATTAGGGCTGGAGAGTCTTTGGGGAAAAAGGAAACTTCCTGCACTGCAACACTATGAAAAGCAGTATGGAAGTTCCTCAAAAGACTGGAAATAAATATGTCCTTCGATCCAGTGATACCTCTTCTGGGAATTTTTCCAAAAGAGTTAAAAACAATATACAACAGAGATATATGTATACCCATGCTCACAGCAGCACAACTGACAATAGCTAAAATGCGGAAGACACCAAAATACACATCAACAGACCAGTGAATACATACATTTTGGTATTTATACACAATGGAATACTACTCATCTACAAAGGCAAAAAGGTGGATGCATTTGTAGGTAAATGGAGGCAACTTGAGACCATAATGCTTAGTGAAGTGAGTCAGAAGGAGAACATTAAATATCAAATGGTTTCTCTAATATGAGAGACCAGTGTCACAATTATTTTATAGAACTAATTAAGGAGAACAATGGGAATTGGGGGGTCAGGGAGGGTCAAAAAGGGAGAAGAGAAGGTTTTGTCATTTTGTCACAATATGTATAAGCACAAAATACTCAAGATCAATATAAACATTATGTATTGCATCTGTACATATCAATAAAATGGGGAAAAACTATGTAGATTATACTATCATATATCAAATATATAAAAACATGTTCATTATACACTTTAACATATGTATTTTATTCATATGTATTTATAATTCTAGATAATTTGTTATGCACTCAATTAAAATATTTACAAAGCTTTTATACTTTATGCCAGATTCTATTCTACGAGACCGAGAAGACAAGTATGTACAATGCAGGAAAAGTCTTTTCTGGGGCTTATAGGAAAAGATATGGAAAATAAACAATTAGGTAGATGTACAAGTTTTCAGGTTGTTATAAGTATTGTGCCAAGAATAAAATGCTGTGTTAAGAGAAAGTGAGAGAATGAAAAGACCCCCAACAGACTTCAGGAAGTTTTTGGAGGAAATGGGTCTGGAAAGAGATTTAAACAATATTGAGCCCTATGAACACCAAGGATGGCAAGTGTAAAATCTGAAAATCAGGCACGAGGTAAGAGCTTTCAGTAGGAAAGGTCACATCTAGTCGGGGAAGAGTATTGTGAGATAAGACCTGGGCTCTGAGCTCCGTGCCCTGGATTTTCATCGACTGTATTGAAAAGGCTGCAATACGATTTAAGCAGGAAAAAGGCACCATCTTATTAACATTTGAAAGATTTTAGGGAAAAAAATGGGGAAAGCAGAGGAAGTGGGTCTTCGATTATGGAAGTTAGTTCCTCCATTCAGGTGGTTTGGAAAAGCATCCTGGATGAGCTGATAGAAGGTCACCGATGAAGGATAGTTTGGAATGACAGCCACAGATCCTGGCTGCATGGTGAAGGGAGGGAAACCGGGGATAGCCTTGAGTTTATGACTTGTTTCTTCTGGACAAACGAGGCTTCTACTTATTGAGATGAAGAGGATTGGGGCTGGAAAGTTGGTCACTGGTCATGTCAACCTTGTGATACACATTACCTATCTAAGTAGAAATACCAAATAGATGATGGGTACATAAGTTCTTAATTCATGATTGAAAACTTAATAATGTTACCTGAATACAATTGTCTGTAAAACCTTAAGTTTGAGTGAGATCACCTGGAAAGACTGTAGATCAAGTAGCTATAGATAAAGAAAAAGAGGACAAAGTATCAAGCCTCAGGGAATCCTGATATTTAGAAGCTGAACTGTAAAGAAGTCCGCAGAGGAAAATGAAATGAACCAGTCTGTGAGGTGGAAAAAAAAAAAATCCTAGTGAGTGGGGTGTTACAGTGTCTCAGAAGAGAGAATGCCTTGCGGGAGGAAGCCGAGTGCTGCTGATGGTCCGTGGAAGGTTAGGACAAATTGTGGAATGGGCAAGATTGAAATCATCGGCAACTGAAAAAAAAGAGACCTATCACCGGGTTAGATAAAGCAGTCTACTTGGTGTTCTTTCATTTGCTTATAAAACATTTCTACTTAAAGAAACACAACTGACTAAGCAAATGTCAAAAGCACCTTATCCTCCACAAGGAAGAGGAAAACTACTTGATATATCAAAATTTTCATTTTGCTGGTTATCAAAAGCAGTGTTTATTTATGCCAAAGTTATTCTATCAACACATGCAACATTATACAGGTTTTGGCTTTCTTTCATGTTTTAAGTCTTTCTCTTTCTCTCTGAGTCCACAATGTACTGTATTTTATTATACATCTTAGACTTAGGCAGTTCATATATGTTTTTAAAGCTTCAATTAACAATTCAATACAAAATTTAAAAAATATACATAGCACTAGTTCTCAGAAACAGAATTTCTCAGGAGATTGGATCAAGTTTGGATCAAGAGTTTTCATGGCACACAGAGAATATTGTGAGCTGTTGCAAGATCATGTCACCTTCTGACCTAGCCACTTTTTCAACTGAATTTTTATTACAGTGAATGGTTTTTATTGTAGTAAGTGCAACTTTGCTAGTTAGAAACAGTGTGATTTAAAATAAATTTGTCATCTGTATTTTCTTGCTGTCTTTAGAACCTACATGATGACTTTTCTCTTAGTAGAATTCTAACATCATCTAAAAGAAAAGCAGTGTCTGTAGAACACTGGGGGCCTTTGCTTGAGGGCACTCCCATGGTGAGCCAATGGCCTCAAGACCCTGGGGTGAGGTAATGGTAGATGTATTCTTCTTAGGGTCCTTGGAAGGCACTAGACTTCTATCATAAGAGTCCTCACCAGTCTCTCTGATGCTGGCCCAATGATTTCTGTTACCATCCTAGATATGCTGTAGTGCTGATATTTCTACATAGCTCCTGTGACTCGGTTAGATACTGGAGGTCAATACCAAAAATTCACCTGTGTATTGAAGTAAATGATGTCGTGGCAGCTGAGGGCTGGGGGTATGGTCATTGTCACTGAAACTGTGCCCACCCTGCTGGAACTCTGTCTTCCTGACTTGATCACCTTGGTTGATCCCAGGTGGTGCCCTAGAGACTTAAGAGTTGGAAATAATTCCCTGCTATCAACAGTGATCTATTTAAGGTGAGTTACTTCTGCAGATAGCAAAACTTGTGCATTTTATAATGATTTTTACTTGTCTTAGTTTCAGGGAGTGCTGTTTAATGAACCAACTCCCAAATTCTGATGAAGTCTCCCTTTGCAGAAAGTAGCCTGGAAAAGAATTCTTGATTCGGGTTGGGAAGGGTTCCTTTTTTTAGACAGAAAAAAAAAAAGACTTTAAGTATTCTGTGAAACTGGCTGGGTCTCACCTCTACTCTGTCACCTTTCTCTCATGCTGTCTTTATATATGAGACAACTTCCATAAGTCACCTCCCTATCTGGGGCCCACATGTTCCTCAAAGCTGTTCCTGTGGGCTGTGTGATCGCCGTCTGCCAAGTTTTCTGTCACTTCCCGTGATCCTACATCCTTCCTTTCTCCAGGATATATTTTTTAAAGATGTTAGAAGAAACCACAATTACAAGGTATTAGGAAGTAAGTCTTCTACCTTTAATGAAGATAACTTCAGGTTAAATTCTTAAGAAGTAGTGATTATCATTTTTACAAAGAAACTCAAAGAGTACGTTTTACAATTGATGGATTTTTGTG
The DNA here is from genome assembly GCA_004027205.1 of Ctenodactylus gundi. NCBI lineage: Eukaryota > Metazoa > Chordata > Mammalia > Rodentia > Ctenodactylidae > Ctenodactylus > Ctenodactylus gundi. Next base: position 1,280,376 of record PVKB01000065.1, read on the forward strand.
TTCCTTACAACTGCATGTTTAACCATGAATCGTTGATAGATACATGGAGTTAAGTGTGTCTCGTATATTCAATTTTCAATTTCTGCCAATCTCTCACAAAAAAGAACTCACAGGGCAGTGAAGCTTATAGATTCAGATGTTAAAAAAAGAATATTTCAAAACACAGCATAAAAATAATTTATTTTAGTCTCTGTTTCAATATTATCTTTAGGTAATATGTAAAAATTTTCATACATAATCACACATATTTGAAAACTATTTCTGCAGCATTGTACAGGAGACAATTATTCAAAATGCCTCATTTATACTTAGCACATAAATTTTAGATGATATTTTATGTGTTACTTTCAAACATGATATAGTCTATTAAACATATTTTATACTGATATCTATTGACAAGATATAGGTGAAGTATGCAAACTAACTCATTCAATTTAGGTCATTTTAATACTTAAACTGGAGAGACGCAAGGCGTGTGAAGTGTAAATTATCCACACCCAAAGCCCCTGGAGAAAAGACTTTTTCCTTCTGATTCATTCCATGTTCACTCTAACAAGCAGCATGTGTAAGTGAGCGCTCTCTCTCTCTCTCTCTCTCTCCCTCCCTCTCTCCCTCTCTCCCTCCCTCCCTCCCTCCCTCCCTCCCTCCCTCCCTCTCTCTCTTTGTCTCCACACTATGGGGGAACCAACCCAGGACCTTATATCACTAGTTCATTTTGATTTTGAGACAGGGTTTCTCTGAGTTGCTAAGTTGCCCAGGTTGGATTTGAACATATGATCCTCCTGCCTCAGCCTCTGAGAGTCCAGGGATGACAGGCCTGTGTCACCAGGCACATCTTAAACTCCAAATAAATTTTGAAGTCCAATGAGGCTGCATGAGTAAAGGCTGAGTCAATGAGGAATAAGTTAGAACTTGCTCCAAAGACTTGCTAGGAGCCGTTTTTCTCCTCCCCTGTGCTCATCTTCCCGCAACTTCTGGTTTCAGTTCCTCACTCTTGCAGAGACCCCACAAGTGTCTCCTGAACTCATGGAGTAGAGGTACATGGAAAGAAGCCATGCACAGTAGCTTATAGGCTATAAGGCAGTTTTCATGCTTAGCTAAATCAGAGAAGCATTTCATTGGGGTGTGCGTGCGTGCGTGCGTGCGTGCGTGTGTGTGTGTGTTTAAATCAGGCCATATAGAGAGGTGGCAATTTCTTCCTAATGATGTTAAAAGCCAGACACTAGGAATGCAGCTGCTTAGAACCTTAAGGCTGTGACCTTCACTGTGCATATTGCTATTTTTGTTCTTATTTCCTCATTGATTAAGAGTGAGAATTATGGAGATGGAGGAATGGCACAGCAGTTAAAGTACTTGCTTAGCAAGCACAAGGCCATGAGTTCGATTCCCCAGCATGGCATAAATCCTGGCATGGTGGTGCATGCCTGTAATCCCAGCACTTGAGAGACTGAGGCAGAAGGATTACTGAGAGTCCAAGACCAGCCTGGGGCTACATAGTGAGTTTGGCACCAGCCTGGGCTACAGAGTGAGACCCTGTCTCAAACACACACACACACACACACAGACACACACACACACACACACACACACACACACACACACACAGAGAGAGAGAGAGAGAGAGAGAGAGAGAGACACACACACACACACACACACACACACACACACACACACACACACACACACACACAGGGAGAGAGAGAGAGAGAGAGAGAGAGACGCACACACACACAGACACACACACAGACACACACAGACACACACACACACACACATGCATTATAAGAATATATATTTCCATTTAGGTATTGCACAGATTGGTTCAAGTGTGGAACCAGAGATGTTCTCTGGTAAATGGAATTCTCAGTAGAGCAGCAGTGGACAGGCCCTGTACAATTGTGTTTCTGGTCACACAACTGAACCTAAGTTCCCCTTTGTGTCTGGAAGGTCATTCTTAAAGTGAGATGAAATTGCTGATATAAATTGGTAGTCTCTGGTCCCAAAACAGGAAAGCTTTAGTTTGGGAAGTTCCAGGGCTGACCTCTGATCCATGGTGAAAACTTTACTTGCATTTCTCATTTCACCAAGTTTAAGTCTCAACACTACTGTTACAGAGACACATCAGAACCTCATAGTCAAGATCTGTAGCCCTAGACGCAGACTGAGTACTCTGTCATTTTCCTGGATGGACCAATCTCTACATCTCCTTGACTCATGTCACTGAAACAAAGGAAGAATATTACCCACTCCAAAGACTTGCCCTCGGGATGAAGTGAGCATTGATAAAGCTTTGAAGTATTACATATTTGAAAGTTTCATTTTATTTTTTATTCTTCTTAAAAAGCTATGTATAGAAGGAATAGGATACGACTATACAACAAGCATATGAGTGAAAGAACAACAAATGAAAAATCTTGAAAGGAATAATTTGAAAATTGACTGATTATACTAGGGAATTACTTTTTATAATATTGGCATTTAGTGACTTATACTGCCCTACTTGTGAATCTTAGGACAGGTCTCAATATTTCTTGACTGTCCGGTGTACTTTGCCATGAATCTGTATTTTATTTTGGGGAGATTTAAACACATACCTATGCATACACATATACTTTCTGTTTACTTCTTTATAGGTACATTTGGGAATGCACACTTCGTAAAGGATTAACTATTGAACTATTGTTCAGAGTTAGCCTCTTAAAATTAAATTTCATTCTTAGATTTTTCTGCCCTCAGCTAATAGTTCAATTCCTCTCTCTTTAGGTCAGAAGGATGGAAACAACATACTTTACCTCTTTGTGGCCTTTAACTATGTACCCTTGATGTTCAAGACTGACAGAGTGTTCCTTGAAAAGTGCTCACACAAAAAATTCTCATGTGAAAATAGCTGTTTGTAGGACAGGTATCAATTTCAAAGAAGCTCAGTGTGTATCAGGAATGGGAGTGAATACTTTGCCAATTCAAGCTTCCAGGAAAATGATTATCACATTTTGAGAATGGAAACGTGTCAATTTACAGTGTACGTGTATATATATATATATATATATATATATATATATATATATATATATGTATGTATGTATGTATGTATTTCTCAGCAAACATTCAGCAGTGCCACAGTTTTCAAAGAACCTATTTTCTTGCTAACCATTCCTTTTAATTCTTGAAAAAGAATTACTGAGATTTTCCTGACTCAATAGCAGTAATCAAAGACCATCCAAACACAGTTTTTAAAAGCCAAATTTACAAAAGAGGGTGGTTGCCTGAGGAATAAAATAGGGGCTATTTATTAAGTTACAGTGATGAAAACTAGAACCGGCCAGTCACACTAGATTTCCTTAGAGTTAGTACGTTTTGCTACGATTCATGATCCTTCTTGCTAAAATATATAGCACAGTCTGCAGTGTTGAAAATTGAGTTGTAAATGGCTGGAAAGAAAACTCCACGTACGTCTTGACTGCACCGCACAAACTGTAGGCAGAGAAAGTTGTCTTTTCCTTCAGAAAGGCACAGAGGGACAACAATAAAAGTGGCCCGCCCCGCACGTCTCTGTAGGTGCAAATTGGGAAATGGACATCAAAACAATGAAGCTATCCCATTGTAGAGGTGCAAATTGACAGTCAGATCGCAGACATCAACGTGGGACAAAACAAAGGGACGAGAACAGACAATGAAAGACCACGCTGTGGCTGCTGCCCACTTGGAGCCTGTATTTTAAGAAATAGAGAACGTGGGAAAAGACATAATACATTCTAGTGATCACATTCCCAGGGACTGCTCTCAATGGGAAGTGGATTTTTGTTTTAACTTCCTGTTTACTTCACACGCATTGAAACTGTGTCTCAATGTTCCACTCGACATGGTCCCAGATAACTACTCCAAAAATAAAGTCGGCAAAAAGTAATGGGCTGATAATACAGCGCAAATGCCCGTGCCGAGCCCTTTATAAGTAATGAGGTTTATGTGCAAGCTTTGGTTGTTGCCACAAGAAAGGAGCCTGGTTTGGAACTAAGTTTTGAAAGTTGTGATTCTTCCATGTTGTGTTTATATAACAGGGATGCATACAGCAAGAGTGTTCTAGTAGCTGTCTACTGATGTGCTAAAAATTCCACTTGAAACTCAGAAAACTTGCAGTCCAACCTCATTATGGAGGAGGGGTTGTGTTATTAAAACATATACACAAGTAAGATATGAAGATACGGGGAAAAAAGAAAAAATGTATCAGATCCATCTAGAAGAAAAAAAGATGGCTAACCCTCACAGCAACAGGAAGAGGCTGAGAATTACTAGAAAAACAACTATAAAGACACTGTAAATCAAACAGCATAGAGTTTAGAACATCAAAAACCCAGAAATTTTCATCTATTATTAATTATGATAAAAAATTCTATCTCAGAATATTTTACACAGCAACAGTTGCCATGAAAATCTACATCTTCCTGAGCTAAGGAAAGTTAAAAATAAGAACTGAAGCTGTACACTCTTAGTAAAAATTGGGTAGCCATTAATAAAATATTCCAAGGCCTTTGTACATCTTTCAATTAAAAAAAAAACTATACTTTAAGGAGAAGAAGATTTATTATATCAATGATATTTAAATATTTAATGCGACTACAATTAGAATAGCCACATATACTCAATGTGAGCTTCTAAAACAAATTATTATTATTATTTTGTTTTCAGATTGTTATTTTTTTAACCTATGTTATATATGTGTACCCATGATAGTCTAAAAACTATTGAAAAATTAATATCACAGGTTTTATTCTGAATTGATGATAAAAGTCTTTCTATAAACGTCTTTATTAACCTTCCTATTAACCTATTAAGTAAGTTTCTTCTAAGCCTGCTTGGGCACTGGGAGGGTAGACATTGTCACATTGCCTCCAATGATCTTCAAGGAGCTAATTAGTATCTCAGGGCACTCACACACTTTTCTTTATCAGCATCTAATCCTCATCAGCAGATGCTCTATCCACCAAACATCTGTATTCCAATTAACATCATAACCTCGTCTTTCCTGTATCCACGTCAGTAACAGAGATGTTTCCGGTAATAGAAAGACATGGGAGTGTAGATCAGGGCTAACCTCAAATATCCACAGAGATTATTTAACCTTCTGTTTGGCTACAATGCCCTCAATGGACTTTACTTAATGTGTTGCAGATTTAAGAGTTTAGAAGAGGAAACTCTTTCTCTCCTGGATGTTGATTTATAACAGTATATGTGGATTTGCCAAGAATTCAATACATGAAATTCTTCTGGGAAGGAATTCAGAAGAAGCAAGGATTCTGAAGGCAGTAAATCCATAGTAAATGGCTGCTTGTGGAGGGATAAAATCTTAGTGCTCAGAGCACAGATGAGTAGGAGACCTTTGAATTTGGAAGCACTCTGGACAGACCACCTTGTCTTGAGAGAATTATCAAGATTTTTGGGAACCCTAGTTACCTTATCTAAATCTTGATATTACTAACTATAGACAGTGATTTAGAAAACAATTAAAAGATGCTTGTAATCCCAACAATCTGAGAGGCGAGGCAGGAGGATTTCAAGTATGAGCCAACTTGGGTAACTTATGATTTGACTTATCAGGGCCCTCTCTCTCTCTCTCTCTCTCTCTCTCTCTCTCTCTCTCTCTCTCTCTCTGTCTGTCTTTCTCCATTTTTCCTTCTTTTTTCTTTCTCTCTCTAAACACACACACACACACACACACACACACTGGGGATGTACATCAGTGCAAAGAACCTGGGTACAATCTCTAGTACCACAAGAAAAGAAATAAATAATCAAATTATTTAACTTAACTTTTTCAAACTCTCAGTAACTTATATTGAAAACTGGGATAATATTTGTGTAAATGAACAGTGTTCAAAGCAGCACAGGAAGGAAGGGCCAGACCTAGTAGCACATGCCTGTAATCATAACACTGTGGGGGCTGAGGCAGAAGGATCCTACGTATGAGCCCAGCCTGGGAAACTTTGTGAGATCCTGACTCCAAATCAAAAAAATAAATAAATAAATAAATAAAAAGGCATGTGGGATGTACCTCAGCATGAAGGTCCTGTGTTCAATTCCCAGTGCCACCTATGAACAGTGTAGAAAGATAATACATATTTTAGATGTTCAATAAAGTACTGTATTAAAGTTTTTGCAAAGAGTTGAGTATTTAACTTTTGACTACCTCATTTATAATAAGCTGATACTTTGCAGATCAATGTCTTTAAAAATTGATGCTTATGAAAACTTTGTCGTGTAAAAAATAATGGTATGAGAGAATAGTGTGTTCCTATACATTGGCAAAATGAAATTTTAAGCCCATTTTTACTAAGCAAAATATAGTTGTGCAATAAAAATGAAGTGTTCAATCATTTAATAATGATGCAGAATATGTTCATTTAACAAGGTATTATTATAATTCTAAATGAACATTCCTATTAGCACGTTAAAATTATTATGAGTGAGGCCTGGTGCAGGGCTATAATTTCAGCGTTCTGGAAGGCTGAGGCGGGAGAATCACAAGTTTGAGCCTAACCTGGGCAACTTGATGACTTAGCAGGATCCGATCTCAAAAATCAGAATAGGATCCATCCCCAGTGGGGAAAAAAAATTATAATGACTTATCTATATTGTGGAAGCTATATTAAATAGCTAGGAAAACCTATATTAACTTTACTAGGCCCTGTAAACTATTTAGTCATAAAGTTGATATTATTGATAAACCAAGAGACAGATGTGAAATAAAGTATTAAAGATAAAAAGGAGTAAAAATAATGACAAATGTACAAAAAGGAAGGATATTTTGAACATGCCTCTTAATCATGTTGCCTTTAATACCCTTCATCAAAATAGAGAAACACACATAGATGCATTGGGCTTGGGTCTTGGATCTCACAATCCAGGAGACAAGCTCAAAAGAAACACAGATAAACAGAGGTTTATGTAAAAGACCTGATAGCGTTTCATCCTACAGAGATTGTCAAGTCATACTGTGTGTGTGTGTGTGCGCGTGCGTGCATGTGTGTGAGTGTGTGTGCACTCTTATTGGAAAAAAAAGAACTTTAACTTTATCTCAATATAATTTACAGGAAGAAAGTTAGACAGGTCTACAGAGAACAAGTTTGGGGAAAATTCATTATTTTCAGCTGTAATCATGGCTAAAGGCTAGCACAGAATAGAATCTTCTCAATGGTAGCTACCAGCTCCAATGCCTCCAAATTTACTCTCACCATCCACTTTTAGGTGTTAGATATAACAAACAGCCATTGTGGGAAATTCATTGGCACACAACTTGAAAAATTTTGATTTTTTGAATAATTTTCTGAAGGATGTTATGTTCTTATATAAAATGGTAATGTTTTGTCACTTATGAGGTATAATTCAAATATACAATGAGTGTTAAATTAAAAAATATTTATTATAGGAAAAGATACATTGCCATGAATCCTCCTCAAAATTTTCCTCCTTGCTTTGAACACACCTATCCCATAATTCTTGCTACTTTCTGAAGCAGTTCTGGAATTCCTCTTCCCTAAATGACTCTAGGAGGTATAACCGACACCACAGTGATTCCTGCTGCCAAGTGCTTTCCAGTGGACACACAGGCTTGTGAAAACACGGCAGCCCATGCCTCTTCGCCCACCTTACTTGCTGAATGTGGCACTGTGTAACTTCTGGCTCTTCTGTAAGGTCAAAATGACCATGAAAGGGTTGCTGAAAGAATTAACGAACACACTGTAGAACAGTATTAGATATTCAACAACTATAATAAACTATTGTCATGTTTAATACTGTAGATTTGCAGGTAAAGAATAGTGCCTGCCATGTGTGAGATAGGCACAAAGCAAGCTTTATCAAGAAAACAGAAATGCAGGCAGGTGGTTGCCTGACAACGAGAAAAACTCATGCTCTCAGTTGATGGTGAAGGGTTGTGACCACACCTGGATGTACCTTAAATGAGCTCCAAGAGAGTCATCTGAGCACCTCTGGGCTCTGCTGGCAGTGTATATGTGACGATAGGACTTCTGTGGGTGTGACAGCAGTGGTCTCTTGGGGATAAGTGGGGATGGTACAGGAGAGGCTGCATTTAGGTGCCAACTTCTCATCAATGCCAGTGTCCTGGAATCCTTCATACCCTTGAGGATGAGCACTTGGTCCCCCAGTGGTGAGCAAGGTGCTGGTAGCATACTTCCTGCCACAGAAGAAACAGTAATATGATTATACACATTAATCAAGTAAGTTCTGAAATTTACTGGCTGCTAAAGCCCATTACAAATTCTTAAAAGCATGAAATTAACAACAAGATATTGAAAGACAGTCATAAAACACAGCCTTTAAGGTAATTTAGAAGAATCAGGCTAGAACAGAACACCGCAGAACCAGGAACTGCAGAGAGATACAGAAAAAAAGCATGAGGGCAAATGGAAAGAAAATGTCTGAGAGTTAGAAAGCAAGTCTGAGAGGAGCCTGAAGCAGGAGAGAAGTTTCTAAAGTTAGCTTCAAAATACCGTTTGGATGAAAAAGAAGTTACAACACTCAGTGTGCATGGGAATGAAGCTAAAACAACATTGGAAAACATCCCATTGTCATTACTTGGATTCAAAGAAGACACAAAATGGACCTTTCAGACTTGGATTGAATAAGAATCAGGACTCTGAGAGAGCTCTCTTCATCATCGTACTTTCTGCTTTCCTAGGAGGTCTGAGAAGGAAATGTAGAAAAAATTATCTCGGAGACTCTTTAACTGCAGTTGTAGATTTTGGTAATGACAACAAAATGAATATCTGAGTGTAAGTGGTATAATCTATGCAAAACATCAAGAAAATACTGTCGTAATACCTCGTCACATTCCTTGTCATTAGGACAAATTGTGCAACCTCCAAAATTTAAGGGAGGAAAGGTTTATTTATATCACAGTTTCCTACGGGTTCAGTCCATGGTCAGCTGAGTCCAAGTATTTTTTTAAACTCACAGTTTCCATGGATTCAGTCCCAGTCAGTAATGACACGGTGAAAAGTCTTGGCAGAGAAATCCTGCTCACCCCATAGGAAGCAGGAAGCAGAGGAGTCAGAGACAAGAATATGGCCTTCCAGATCACCCTCTGCCAAGCGTCCTGCCTCTAACCAGGACACACCTCCTAATGGAATATTCAGCTCCTGAATTTTTCAACTGACAAAGTCAAGGGGGTTACAAATAAAGGTCTACTCTGAGCATTAAAATACACAGCAAACAATTTAGAACTACAGTTGTTTTAAAGAACAAGAATAACTTCCAGAAAATCAAAGCTGAGAAGCCAGTTGAAGAAAAACATGCCAGTGACTGTGTCGAGGAGTAGGCAGTATGGGTGCCTGGCCTGAGAACTGCATGAGGCATTGAAAGGAACACTAAGCTTTGGGCCCTGCCTGTAGAGGTTTTGATTCTATTGCCCCATGATAAGTCTGGGTGAGGTTCATGAGTGCCTTCAAAGCCTCATCAGCAATTAGGGGAGGCCAAATTTAAGAAATACTCTTCTAAGAAAAGAAATGCTAGAGGAGTGAGAGCCTTGGCCATCTAATGAGAAGAAAAGTAAGGGCGGCCTGATATGGCGACCCACACCTGTAATTCCAGATCCTTCAGAGGCTTATGCAAGAAAATTGCCTTGAATTCAGTCCCACCCTGGGCTAAATAGGGAGTTCAGGGGGAGGCCAGCTTTGACTACAGACTACAGAGCAAGACCCTGTCCTTTCCCCGCCTCCAGAACAAAGAAACAAGAAAAGAAATGGAAGGTGAGTAGGGATTAGTAAAATAGGGGTGGTGGTGCTTTGCTGTTTCTCAGCTCAATTGTATAGAAGAAGAATTATATAAATCACACTAATGACTTAGAGTTTTTACAGAGGAGTTGAATGTTATGCTATATATATATATATAATTGTATGGTAATGTATGGTAATGAAGACAAATATGCAAATACCCAACTGAAACATAGATGATAAGATACAAAATAAAATAAACTCTGAGAAAGTTTTTCCCATTTTATTAATGTATATATGCAATACATAATGTTTACATTGAACTTGAGTACTTTGTGCACATACACGTTGTGTCAAAACTACAATACCTCCTACTGCCTCTTTTTGGCCCTCCCACACCTCCTCTCTGCCCCGTCACTCCCACTATCACCCCCATTTAGTTCTTTTTACATATCATCTCTCTTCTTTCCACATTCTTACCCTCTTTCTCTTTCTTGCTCTACAAAGTCCATCTTTTTACTTTATTCTGTGTCTTTTTAAAAAAAAATTGTTTATAGTTGACTTCCCTTTCTTTCAACTGTATTTTTCACATCCTGAATTTCAGTTAAATTTCTTTTCAAAATTCCCACTTCTCTCTTAAAATGTTCCTTCATATCTTGCATTGCTTTATTAACCTCAGCAAACTTTTTATTTGGGCTTCCATGTGCTGAGTAAGTTTGTATCCACTAGAACCACTATTTGTTTAGTAAGTACTTCTTTATGCCCCTAACTCCTATTATCATACCCATTTGGTTCTATAGGATGTCTGTATTCTGGCTTTCTCAAATCAGAGGAACCACGATTTTTTTAACATACTTAATCTTATGTATCTGACTCATTTCACCACTCAAATTACCACTCCACTCAGCCTCCCACTGCTGGCATGGGCTGCAGTGGCCATATCTTGATGCCTCTTCTCTGAGTCCAGCAGTCAGGCTCTTTAAAAAAAAAGGTTCCTGGGAAAACTGGACATCCGCATGCAGAGGAACGAATCCATCCACACACCTATCACCATGTACCAAAATCAAATCAAAGAGGATCAAAGACTTAAACATCAAAAATGAAACACTAAACATTCTAGAAGACAAAGTAGGCAAATTTCTGAAAGACAGAAGGGTAGGCAAAGACTTTCTTGACAAGTCATCAAGAGCAAAAGAAATTATTCCCATTATTAACAAATGGGATCTTGTCAAACTAAAAGGTTTCTGCACAGCAAAGGAAACTATCAACATTGTAAAAAGAGATCCAACAGACTGGGAAAAAATATTTACCACCAACATCTCAGATAGAAAGCTTGTAACTAGAATATACAGGGAGCTGAAGAAAAGTAAGCCCACCAAAATAAAGGATCCTATCGAAAAGTGAGCAAATGAAATGAAGAGACAGTTCACTCACGAAGAAATGCAAAAGTCCAACAGATACATGAAAAGATGTTCAACATCTCTAGCCATAAGAGAAATGCAAATCAAAACTATGCTAAAATACTATCTCACCCTAGAGAGAATGGCCTACATCAACAAGTCAAATAATAATCAGTGCTGGCAGCTGTGGGGAGAAAGGAACCCTGCTGCACTGCTGGTGGGAATGTAAATTCATACAACCACTTTGGAAAACAGTATGGAGAGCTCTTAAAGGACTAGAAATAAATATCCCCTTCGATCCAGGGACACCCCTCCTGGGATATATCCAAAAGAGACCAAAACAACACCTAACAGAGATATATATGTACACCCATGTTCATAGCAGCACAACTAACAATAGCTAAAATATGGAAGTCACCAAAATACCCATCAACAGACCAGTGGACACACAAACTGTGGCATTTATACACAACGGAATACTATGCATCAATGAAGTCCAACAGCATGGAGGCTTTTGCAGGCAAATGGAAGAAACTAGAGAGCATCATGCTTAGTGAAGTGAGTCAGAAGCAGAAGGCGAAACATCGAATGGTCTCTCTGATATGCGAGACCCAGATCACAGCGCCTATGGAACTTAAGATGAAAGACAAAGTGAAAGAGGGGAGTAGGGTGGGGGAGGAGGGAGGGTGGGATGGGTAGGGGGAGGAACAAAAGGAGAGTGGGAAAGCCCTTGTCACCTTGACAAGATACATATGTGCACAAAATGCTCAACTTCATTGTAAACCTTGAATTTTGCACGTATACATATCAATAAAATGTGGGGGGAAAATGGCTCCTGCTTACTACATTGCCTGTTATGGTTGTGGAGTGCTGCTCATGGTCTAGGCTCCAGGAGGACTTTCCTAGGGTAGCCTCACATTACATTTGCAGTTTGCTCTCCCAGCATGCTTGGTTTTGGAGGCTGGGGCTACCGGCTGCTGTCAATTCCCACTTTTCCTGGCTGCGCGCTAGCCTCAATCAGAGGTCCCAGGCTTTCCTCTGTCGGCCAGTGCCGGAGGCTCTCAGTCGGCCTCTGGCGGCTTCCTGCGCTGCTGTTGCCTTCTGTGTCTGATGTGTCTTCGAAATTTCTGATCTTCCTGTGGCTTCCTTTTAATTCAGATTGTTGGGGTGCTTCTGCTTCTCCCTCTCCTTGCTAAGGGGAACAGGCCTTTTTGAAATTAATTTCAACTTTTTAAGTGAGTCTCCAAGGAGACACTGCATAGCTCTGTTACTTGGGCACCTTCTTCAACTCAGAGAAAGCTTTTTAGGAAGTGAAAAATAATTTAAAAATATAAGAAAGTATATGGCAAAAATGATACATTTAAGTTCTAATGTCCAGATGAATTATAGCCATGAGTTTAATACCCATGCTCCCACTTTCAGTCAAGAGCATAGGTACAGAAATTTCTGATCTAAATTTTAAAAAAATACTATGATGGTGATAGTACTTAATGATAACCAAATGCATTCAGTGACTTATTTTAGAGACTTTTTCTATGCTGCGCTAGAAGTGGCCTTACCCATGCTACCTTAGGCTAACAGATTCAAAACCTTTATTGGCAAGGCCTGAATATTAGCATTCTTTTAAAATTCCTTGTGTGATTCTCAAGCACTCATACCGCCTTTCCTTGGCACAGTCAATGATATCTTTTGTCACTGCACAACCACCCAGCAAGACGTGTCAGCTAGAGTGAACTATTAGTACACCTATGTCATATCCTGAAGGCATAAGGGACTAAACATAGCCTGAGGTCACGATTCCCTCCCTCCAAGGTAAGTCCCAGTGGAGAGCTTCTCCTAGAGGGAACTGTGCAGTTTATATGGCTGTTATGGGCCACTGGAGATGAGAGTTTGACGTTGTACTGTTCTTGAATCAGATTCATCCTACCAGAGACCTGCCATTCTTTAACTTTTGTTTCTTTGAGTGAAGAGGGACTGTCTCAGGCCATATATAAAATATATAATGTAGTTAATGTACATGTGTAGGTACCAAAACTTTCTTTTAATTTTTTTTCATTGTAACATTAAACAAGTTAATAGCAGGCTACAGATTGGGCATGCCTGCCTAGATATTCTTTGCTACCTGCACCAGAGTCTGTGTTCAACTTCTTCAAAAGTAGGCATGTATACTTGTGTGGTGTTTAATCAACCAATTTCTCATTTAAGAATGACTAAAATCATGTGCTGTATGCAGAAGTTGTAGCTTCATCCTATGGATGCTCAGATGGAGTGGTGTTCCAAAGTTCTGAGTGGGCTAAAATGCTATTCATTGCTAAGAATAAGTGTCTTAGTAACTACCTCATTGTTGGGACAGAACACCTGACATCAACAACTTTAGGGAGGAAAGGTTTATTGCAGCTCACAGTTTCAGAAGGTCATAATCCTTTCACAAGTGGGTAGCTGGAACTGTAATGGCAGAACAGGATCAGGGCCAGACCCAGAGCCAGAGCCAGAGGTCCTCATTGCATAGCAGAACAGAGTCAAGGCAGGGAACAAGGGTGAAACCAGCACACATTCCTCCAGGTCAAGCTCTGAGCATTCACTCCTTCAAGCCAAGTTCTACCTTCCAACAGAACCCCGTATCTCTTGGTACTTGAGGCTTTTGGAGGACACTCCAGATCCAACCCACAACTGTAAGCCTGCATTTTTCTGTGAAGAGCATCCAAGTCTAGAACCTGGATTCTGTTGATCAGTCCAGTGATCCCTCCCTTCCTGTGTTCTTCTAGCTAAGGTTGTTCTTCCGTTTCCTTGGCTTCCCTTTCTCGTAGCCCGCCGTCTTTCATTCTCCTTTTTCTCCGCTTTTTTTCCTTTGATTCTGTGTCGCTTGTTTTCTCCCTGCTCCATGTCAGAACTCTTCTAGTTTCCATCATAGTCTCGTCTACCCCAAATCCTAATTTTTACACATTTCTGTCCGTATCATGCTAAGATAAATATGAAGGGTTGTTTCACTATTGCTGCTTTATTGTGAGATCTATCCAACTGAGAAGTGAATGCTATGTTCCGTTGAGCCATTGGCAGTTTTTATAAAATAGTTTGCATGTTACACCTTACGAAGCATAGCCTTTCTTTGTGTCCTTTGAGTTCTGGTTTCTTTCCCCAATAGTAGCAAAACCCAGATATTTTATCAAAGTGACAGTGTGGTATTCATTTTTTAGATTTCATTTCTTGGAATGGTGCCTTCGAAAGCCACACAGTTCTTTAATTGCCCAGAGCACCTGCTTAAGAATACCTCAGTGTTAAACTATTTGTTTTTTCCCTGTAGAAGCCCATAGTACATGTTCTGTTAATACTTTGACACTATGCCAAAACATACAACCTTCATTTAAGATGGAGTATTAAAGGCCCTATTCACCATTTTTTAAGAGAAGGGAAACAAGGAATAAGGGTCTTTCACACATTCCCTCTGTAATTATAAATGTAAAACTATTCTTGATTTATCCACCCAGCAGATGGAAATATTGTGAGGGTTTATTATATAGTTCACTCGTATTTTCCAGCAAAAAAATAGAGATTTTATTCATTTATTTTGGATTTCTTATGCCTTTTATTCATGATCCTTAAGGTGGCAAAATAAGAAAGAACTTTTTATATTAGTTCAATCAGTCATGCATATAGGTAGGTGCCTCCATGCCCAGAATAACGGCCACTGGGCATTTAACCACAGCTCTGGCCAATGACACATAGCTGCCCTTGTTTTTCCAGGCCTTACCTATGTGCCTTTCAAGGCTCCCACAGTCTCTGAATCCCAGACACCTCTGAAATGAAGGTGTGCGTGCTTTGTATAATCACTGAGTGGTCACTCCTATGTCTCATATGTCCCAAGTGTCCTCTGACAAGTTTCTTTTTTTCTCCTGGCTCTTTCTTTCAATAGAAAGATATGGATGAACTTCTTTGAGAAGAAAGTTGAAAGATGCTTTCAGTTAATTTTCTTGTATGAATGAAAGTTCATGCACAGGACTGTATAAGGAGGATTAGCACCACACATACACACACACACACACACACACACACACACACACACACACAGCTTAGTGCAATATGGCCTGTAGAGCTTTCATGGTCAGGATAATCTAATCTGGACATACTAGACCAGGATCTACTCCACGACTGACCAGCGACCCAACCTGTGGTTCTGAGAACCACAGCAGCGAGTCTCAAGCTGAGTGGTAACTGACTGCTGAACCAAAACATTCCTCGTTCTGAGCAGCACACGATACAGAGAATGTGTCAACACGGGCAGGCTAGTTAGAAAGAGAAGCAGAAAGGACATACGCCCTCCACAAGGAGTGAGTAACCAAGCCTCAGCTTCAACCAGAAGTCGTTAAATATTCACGAGAATGACTCTGCCCAACCATTCTCCTCTCCATTACCTCTCCCACTGTAGTCCAGTTATCTCCTCTTTAGGCCAAATCACTGATCCGTGGCATCGCTTGTTGCTGTTGTGATTCTTTTTTATGTTTTTATTTTGGTACTGGGTAGTGAACTTGGGGCTTCGTGTGCGTGCATCAGCCTCTTTCCTGTCACGGGGACAAAATACCTGACACCCACAACTTAAAGGAAGAGAGGCTTATTTTAGCTCATGGTTTATATCGATGGCCATCTGGCTCCACAGAGCAATGGCAGGCATTGTGGAAGGGCCTGGGCAGAGGAAAGCTGCTCATGTCATGGCGGCCAGGAAACGGAGAGAGAGAGAGGAGGAAGCAGCCAGGGACAAGAATACATCCTTCCGTGGGCTGCCTCCAACGAGGCCCCGCCCCTAACAGCACACTCAGCTATGAACTCACCAATGGATGAAGCCACTGATGAGTTTAACGCTCCAGTGATTCAGTCACCTTCCAGACACATGAGACCTTTGTGAGAAGTTTTATATCTAAACCTTAATAGCATATAAAAAGTAGGAGCCCCACCGACTGAGCAGCACCTTAAATCTTCTGCTATAATTCTTAAATCATGGATGTAAGTGGTTTGCACATATATTGCCACCACCCTCACTCTGTGACCTAGGTGAGACCACAGTCTCACATGTCTTCTGCTCCTCCAGCCTCATTAGCTCTCTGTTTCATGTCATTTCTCTTCTGCAGGTTAGATTCCCTTACATACTAATAAGCAGTACCACTGTCCAGAACATGAGTAATCATGTCCCTCTGTTGTTTTTTTTTTTTTGTGTGTGTGGTATATATCTAGAGAACCTTACAGAAGGATAAAGCTGTCATCCTGGGAGCTGCACACAATCAGTGGGACAGTGATGGAGAATTAAACACAATGGGGCAGATTAGTTTCATTAGAAACACTGGATCAACCGAAGCAGAGGTCTTCTGAGTGAAAGTCTTCACCCTCATCACCCTCCCACTTCTCAAATCATTTTTTAAAACATTCTCTGTGGTTATTAATCTTACTTTGCTTACTTCCTACCCTTCACTAACGGATAGGAACTTCTTTAAAACCAAACAAATATCCTAATCAAATCTGCCTTGCTGTTTTTCAACTATTTTTAAGGTCATAATTTAATTTTTTCTAGACCTTTCTTTCCTATTTTGAGCAACCTTTAGTTTTTCTCACTTTTGTTGAATCAGTGCCCCATTCCTTTAGTGGAGTCTTTCTTATTTACTTTTGGCTATCCTTGCTTAAAAAATACAAAAGTATTTTGAAGAGTGAAGTTACGATGCCCATACCACCTTCAAGCATTAACAAAACCTATCAACCTTAAAACACAAGTGTACTGTGTTCCTGTTCTCAACCCCAGATTTCCTTTTCTTCCTACTCTGAGCACTACCTAGTGAAGCTTAAATATTTTCTTAAATAATATTATGCTCTAAGTGTCATTCTGATTTTTTTTTACCCAACACGATGTGTGAAGGATAATCATGTTGACACCTGTAGTTCTAGTATCTTCCAACTTTCCTGTACATATTATTCAATTCTATAAATATACCAATGTTTCTCCTGATAAAGTCCTGCAGAGTATTCTCCTACATGTTTATTCCATTGGCTTCTTAGCATGGTTCTATATCTTGCCAGAAACCTCCTATTTCTCCTCCTCATCTCACAACCAAAGTGTCAAATTGTCTATCCATGATGCATGCTTTCCTCATGTGCCACTCACTCCTCAAATTCCTTCAGTTTATTTTGCTACCCTATAACTCTGCCCAAAGAGCTCTTGCTTAATAATCACGAAGGGGGGAAGTTGGGCACATAATAATGTTATGCACAATACGTGGACTTTGTTATTACTGGTCCTTGTTCTGAGTCAATGGACAGTTTATGGGGTCTATAGTCAGAACATTAAAGTATTATGACATCCCATGGAAAGAGAGAAGACTCCAGTGCCGGCAATGAATTGTACCAGAGGGAAACCAAACAAGTTGAGTCTGTTAATGTTTGATGTAAGGTCCCATGTGTGGAGATGATCATAATCTTCTCATACATGTGCTCCTTATTCCTTGAAGGAGAAATAACATCTAGCTGTGTGCTTAGCACAGCTGTACCACCAATGGATGGTACAAAGAGAGAGTCACTGCAACACTGTCCTGGAACTCAGCAGGTCGAGCACCATAGCTATGACAGCATTTGCACTTGGAATATGGAAGGATGCATCCAGAGTTCATTGTGCAGCAATGGCGGGGAAGTTCATTCTGTGTGTATTTCAAAGTTTGATCATTTCTGTACTCAACATAGTGCACAGAATCAAGCCACATTTGCTCGTTGCTTGTGGTGTCGATTTTCCATTTTTTCTTAGCTCTTTAGGCAAAGGCAATGTTCTTTGTTATTCCCGGGGCCAATGGATGCATGTTTCCATTATCTCTTTTCACTGATGATGGAAGCCTCGAAGGTTTCTGGCTTAGTGTATTCTCATTTCTACCTTCCTACTCACATATGCCTGAAGATTCATCTCTTGGTGACATTTATTGAGTTTTAAACTTTATCCCATAGGTACGAACACCAATTTCCAGGTAATGACAGAGTCTTCTAACTCAAGCACCTGGTGGAGTGCAGGTCCGTTCCTGCTTCCAGTGTCTGAGAATTGTTTTTACTTGCATCTTTGTCTATATATCTTTTCTTTCTATTCTTATGGGAGAAAATTGGGAGGTATCCTCAGATTGTTAGGATGGACCCCTTCTAAATGAAAATGACAGTTGAAAATTCAGACTTAATTAACATGAAAGAATGGACTGCCATTTAATTCTGTTACTGATAGAAAAATGTCCCTAGGTCAAAGTAAGGACAGACAGTCGATATTCTACCGTCTTCTTTAACCTGACCTTACTTGGATTAAAGGTTACATCATATTTTTTTTATGGTGTAAAATAAGCTTGCTCATGTGTAGCACCTACTTTTTTCTCTCAAAAGCTTGATGTTCCCTGTGTAAATTCCAGCACTGGCCTTCACGAGGAGATGGCTCATTCGATCCAGGCTGGTGCAGAAATGCACTTCTAAGGAAATATGCAATATTGTCCCAGAGCCTTTGTTTTTCTCACTAAACGTGATGGTTAGCTTTCTGGGAAATACTATTGTCAGGAACTGACAGTTCAGATTTAAGCATTAAGAAATCATACTGACAGTGACTAAATGCTTGCATCAGCATTCTAGCACTAAATATGCGCAGTGTGATCAAAAATTATATTGGATGAATAATTTTTTAAATGGTTACAGTAAAACGCACTTGGCCATGAATCTCCCTCCAAACATCCCTTCTGTCTTCAAACATACTTCTACTATTGTTATTGTCATTTCTTAAGCATTTCAGGAAGTTCTCTTTCACGAGTTTCTTTAGTGCGCTGTTCTGGCTGCCCTGATGCTATGAATTGATTCAAAATGATGATCTTTCATGGCTATTTTGACTTTGTAGGAAGAGACAGAAGTTATATTATTGTCAGATTCTGAGGATAAGGTAAATAGGAATACCTGTTATATTTTTATAAGCCTACCTTTTCCTTAGATGGCATTTGGCAGCAGCATTCACTTGTATTTTTGGTCACACTTTAAACAGACACCCACAGAAGAAGACGTCCAGAGCTGCTTCACAAAGCAGTAAACATGATGGGATAAGTGTGTTTGAGTGGTGAATATCATGAGGGCACATAATGGCAATGTGCTCTTAGTGTAATACTTTTTAAGAATTTAAGCCCTCACTGTATATTTTGATCATTCTCTGTATTATAAAATTTTAATCTGCAATTGTGCATCTAGGTATTCTTGTTCATTTTTTAAGAATAGGGACCTGAGGCTGTGATAAATTTATAAATTTATTCAAGATCACGTAACTCATGCTGTTGTGTGCAACTCCAACCCATCCCCTGTGCCTTGATAATCAAGCAAGAGGGCTTCTGAAAGAAGGGGAAAAAATTGTACAAATCAAGATGAATTTCTCAGTTATTTTTAAATCACAAAAGGAATTTATTACAGAAAATTACTTCAATCCATAACAATTGGTTGGGTGACAATTCCAAGGATAATCACAAAGCTTTAACAAAGACTGGCTCCCCAGGATCCACATGAAGAGCTGTAGGCAGCCAAGAATCCACCACTTCGTAGGTGTGACTTGGTTAGAGGAGCCACACCCAGAGCTGTTGGCTGCGTGATCATGCGCTCCCGGCAGTGACTGTCCCTTACCCTGCCTTCAGACACCAGGGCCATCTGCCAACACTGCAATAGCAGGATGTAGTGCTCCCAGGACTGCTTGCTAACATGGTTAACAAAAATGGCAAAATACTGACCTTTGCCCTGTTTGCATTTCCTACCTACTCCGTAAGCACCTCTGGCATAATATGCCTAAAGCACATCTAGGGCCCTAGCTGCAAAGGAGCCCAACAAATGGGATTTTTAACCCTGTGGACTTTGTAGCATAGAAAGACTCACCATGAGAAAGATGTAATGAATACAGAGCTCAAACTCACTCTCTTCTCCTCACTGGGAATAATAAATGAAAACATTTATAGGAGCCATCCCTCTGAAGACTTGAATTTTGGGAAACTGGAGAAGTGAATCCACCCAAGACAGTAAGGATAACTTCCTTGGAAAGATATTAAGAAAAAAAATATATATATAGTTTTCTTGAGACAGGGTCTCACTCTGTAGTCCATACTGGCCTTGAATTAACTGAGTAGCTCATGCTGGTCTTGAACTCTGAACAAACTTCTTGCCTCAGCCTTCCAAGGGCTGGGATTATAGGCATGTAGCACCACACTCAGTTTATGTGGTGCTGGGAAATCAAACCCAGTTTCTTGCACTTTAACTGAGCTATCCCTCCACTCACCAGAAAAAAATATTTTTTTCTGGAAGGTATTAATGAGTAATCTCCATGAGAATGAGGGTGAGGAGGTGAGTCTGAGCTTATTTGACAAAAAACAAACCAAAACAAAAACTAGAAAAATACACTGCAAGCTACCTGATTTATATCCCCTAAACACCTTACTATTTTTTCTTGTTGAAATAAAAATTTACCCATAATAGTTCTCCTAATTAAAAATAAATCACATCAAGCTTTTATAAATTTCAATATTACTGTTAATAGTACAAATTACTTTATGTAAAGTTATTACAGAGAAAATTCAAAGTCTTTCATTGAAACTTCTTGCCAGAAAAAACCATTTTATATCTTCAGCTTAATTATCAGTAGTCTTCCTCCAAAATCATGCTGACAACTCTTTACTCTCTTTAGGATTTCTAAATTATTTTTACTATATCTCATATTATTAATCCAGGGAATAAGTTCACATTCTTACAGGAGCAGTTGAATTCTTTGCAAATATTTTCATGGAATCAAACCAGATAGGTTGTGACGCGGTGTTAGGTTTGCTGTCTGATTCTTATTAGACTCACAGTGTATTCTTTTGAGTCCTAGGCACGTGGTCTCTGGTTATTTTCATGGCTGCTGTAATGGAATTACCATTTCAAGTTTACAGGAGGTCCAGGAGAAACACGATAGGAGCAGCAGGAAGGAATGGCTTATTCATAAACAATCTCCTGAAAGTTAGACTTGATTAGGTTTGAGTGGCTAAAAGGGAAAAATGGGGAAATGGACCCTCGTTTTCTTTCCCTCCCGTTTCCTGTTGCATTCTGTGGCTTCTTGAATGTTGCCTACGATAAATCATCTTACCACTGGAAGACACTTTAGCACTGCAAACTCAGCAGATTTACTTAATTTCATTTTTCCACTTGAATATCTGCACTGATTCATGCCAATAAATAGATCCTGGACTGCTCACGGCCATGTCCACAAGGCTGGCAGAAGAGCGCTTCCCTACCTCTGCCAAGCACCAACAGCAATACTTTTGGGTGGATCTCTAAATTTGAACAGCCCGGAGTTTCCATTCCATTGTCTTAACTGTTAACTAGGGGCCTGCTGGAATTCTTTTAAAAAAACGTCTGTTTTGGTTGTCCTCGTTGCTGTAACATCAGGTAGAAACGCCGCTTCTCACAGTTGGTCCGGCCGCAGCATAGCAGCCGCAGCCCAGTAGCGTCCAGGCACTAGGGAGGCTAAGCAAGCCCTAGTCAGCGGTATGAATGGAACAATTCACACTGTTGTACATAGATATAGAGGTTAAACCCAAACACATGAAAACGTGATGCTGGGAGCACTTGGGAACAGCTGGGCCAGATGAATAACTCAATTGGATGCCATGAGGAACAAATTAAACAACTGACTGGAGACCAGGCTGCTCCTGTGACAGACACTTTAATCAGGAAGTCAAAAGCTGATTGACAAGATGAAAAGCTGGATGACATGAAAAATGGAAACAGAAGGAACAACACAAGAAAAGGGCGCCCCGGGTCAGCATGCTGACAAAAGTAATCAAGGACGACAGGCCATAATCCAATCTTCGAACGTTTGGCATGGTGCTAGTTATGAGAATCTGCAGCCAAGAGGAAAGAAAACTATTATTAAGCAAAGAAATTATCTGGCTCTCTAGAACTCACTATTACATGTTCACTAGAGGATTTTCTTTTTTCTTTTTCTTTTTTCTTAAATTAAGCTTCATAGCTTTTGTTGAGTTTCGGAAGATCAGCAATTAAATAGTGCTAATATATCTAGAAATGAAATCCTAGGAAAACAATGAAAATAGTGTTTTGCACTTGCAGATAAAAATGTAATGTGCACATTGATTGTTTGAAATCACAAAGTATGGGCCCTTCTGCTCTTCTATAAGTCACAGAGGAAGATGAGGCAGCAATTATTACTGAGAGGGAGGTTTTGTGACCTACTTAATAGCTCTTATACTGGGTTCTTACTGCTGAATTAGTGTTGGAATCCAAGGCTGGACTTTGTGCTCCCCGCAAAATTTGCCTGCATTACCTGTATTACTGCTGGTATGCCTCAAGTATCACCTGCACCCTCAAAGATGTATTTATTAACTTTTTGAAGGAGAATGAAATAATGACTTGTTTTTTTAAAGGTAAGTAATAAAAGTTTATAATTTCTAAGACAAATGTGTGCATTTATAGTCCCCTGCTCCAGCTCACCATGCACTTTTATTTTAACAGTAGATAATTTATCAGTGGAAGGCTCAGAAATAATCATCACCTTGGCAGGGTTCAGATCTGTGACTTTATGTTTTTTCAATAAACTGAGGTTCCCTTTGGATAGAAAGCTTCCAAAATACGTCTAAAACCCAGTTGACACTATCTCCATGGGATTCCTAGAGCAGGGTGAAACCCACATCTCAGGAGAAGAGAACAGTTGTTTTAATTCATTGTCTTAGTCTACGAGCTTTCAAACAGTGTTTCAAATCTCTGAGGAGTCTGGAAAGAAAAGTATGGTCACCGAGGACATGTTTCATTTGTATCTGCTTCATTACCTTCAAGTCCCACAGGAACTGGAGTTCTGGGGTGTTTAAAAAACATTGTCAAAAGGTTTCATGGCCTGAAAAATGTGTAAAAGAAAAAGAAAACACCACCTTGATGATGTGACTGTTGGGTGAGTATGCTGCTGTGTGAGCATATTCAGCTCGAGCTGGGGAATCAAGGTAAATATTTCCGTTGGATGAAGTACCTTGTAGAAAGTTAAACAGAGCATCTTATCTCTTGACTGGATACACCTAGGTCATAGTTGACAACTTTTCATTTTATAAAATTTCCTGAAGTGCTTCATTGCAGATCTTACGAGTTGAATCTTACTTCTGCCATCTAGCTAAACTCTTTGGCCGTGACTCTCCGAAGGACCAGCTTCTTCCCGCTGCCTTGGTGCTCATCTGTCTAGACTATCAAGGAAGTCAATGAACAGGATTTTGTTTTTTCTCTGAGCTGAAAGCTGACCCGAGTCTCACTCATTTGAAAGAATCTTAAAGATGACACGAAAATTTTAGCCACTCCTCAAAGCCTACAGCCATACAATATCAAATAAGGTAGGAGAAAAACGCATCCGGTGAATTTCTATTCTGAGTTCACCCTGTGCTTTTTGAAGGTCTGAACCACCATGCTTCACTCTTCTGCTATAAAAGGGAACTACTTCTATTAACCTAAAATATCCTCCACTGGCCTTGCTCCTTATACCAGCTTGGGTTTCGATCCTGCTTCTACCTGCCCACAGCTCTCTGATCTCAGCATCATTGCTGCTGCAAGCTGTGCTCATTCTAGACTTTGTCCTTTCCCCGTCTTTGCCTTCACTGCTCCCTGATTCTGTTGCAATCTCTGCCCTTTGGGTCCTTCCTGATTCTGATTGTGTGGAACTCAATTTCTGGCTGTTCAGTCTTCCCTGGTGTCAAAGTGTGAGGAGGACGAGTAGTCAGGAGGAGAAATGTGGTAGATTGGGACAATTGCATCATCCATGGCAGTACATTTATTATTATTATTAATTACTGTTATTGTTAGGCACTTTCTTTATACATTGGATGATGAAGTAGGATATAATGTTTAAAATTGATTTAGTGACAAAAATGTGAATCATTTAATGGTGAGAAAACTCAGTATGTGATATGCTGTAAGGTATAATATATAAGCATTGGTTAAACTACTTAATGTCAGTGACCAAATGTACATGATTAGATAATGTGAAATATGTATTGAATTATGGTTGTAGGAAGATTTGTTTTTTTTTTTCTTGCTGTAAATCTTTATACCACCAGCCACTAAGTCCTGCCATTTAATTTTATTGTGAGATGTGCTTCAAATTCAGTTCCCATTTCATTTCTAGTAACACTTTTTGAGCTTCATATTTTATATAGTCCACATGGAAAGGGCTGGATTAGAAGCACAAAGCACTGAGGAGATGTAGCACCTTCTCTACTGTATGTTTAAAAATAAAAACAAGGAGCTGGAGGAATATCACAGTGGTTAGAGCACATGTCCAGCAGACACATGGCCCAGAATTCAGTTCCTCAGCACCATGGAAGTTGGGCATGGTGATGCACACTTGTAATCCCAGCACTAGGGAAGATGAGGCAGGCGGATTTCCATGAGTTCTAGGCCAGGCTGGGCTACATAGTAAGGTCAGAACTAGCCTGTATTACGGCGAGAGATTCTGTCACTGAAATAAATAAAATAAAGTAAAATAACATAAAATATTTTTTAAATGTGTGGGGAAAGCTAACTATGTTTTCAGTTTTCTCTTGGTGTTGGTTTTTAAAAACATCAAATATAATAACAAATATTATTTTATAGGCATTGTCCTAGTTACTTGTTCATTGCTGTGACAAAATGCTCCACATGCACAAATTAGGGGGAAAAATTATTTTAGCTCACGTTTTAGAAGTTTACACTTCATTCATGGGCAGCCAGCAACAGTGGAGGCCCATGGCAGAGGTGGAGTTGGAGGCAGCTCCTCAGATCATCGCAAACTAGAAGCTAAGTTCCAGAAGAAAGGAAAGAAATGGCATATACTTTTCCAGGTCCTGTTCCAGTGATTCACCTCTTCTTGGTCCAACAGTGTTCTGCACCTTCCAGATTTAGCCCTGAATCTACCACATGCCTATAATCTATAATCTAACCACATGCCTGTCTCCCACCACACACCTATAATCCACCACATGAGCATAATCCACCCCCCAGATCAGACTCCCATCTCCTAACAGCACATGGTCCTATAGATGATCCATCCATTCAAATGCATAGTGCTTTGGGGGTTACTCCAGATCCAAACCCCAGTAGGTATTATGTACTTTTTTGAGCTCTCTTGTCTCTCTTTCTGTCTCTCTCTGTCTCTGTCTGTCTCTGTCTCTCTCTTTACATTTACATACAATCTGGCCTACAGAAGATGCTGGGGACATAAAAAAGACAAGGGCTTCCCTGATAGGGGTCCATAACAATGGCCATTCACGAGAGTGAGTTATTTGAACCCTCAACTCAGATGACCCTTGTCTTAGCCACTTTCTCGTCTCTGGAACACAATAGCCAACAGCTTCAACTTAGAGAAGGAGAGGTTTATTCTAGCCTACTGCTTTAGAAGACTCAGTCTTCACTTGGTGTTATAGTTTGACTCTAAAATGTCCCCCCCAAAGCCTCGTGTACTTGCATGTTGTAGACTACTGATGGAACCAGGTGCTCTTAAGAGGTAGGGCTTGGTTGGAAAGGGCAGATCACTGGGACGTAATTCGGCAGGATATATGCTAGTTCTGCTCTTCCTCCTTCTTTTAACTTCCTGTCTTTCATGCCATGAGCATCTCTCTAACCTTTGCCACGTGCTTATACCATTGACAACAATCTATAAATGGACTGGACCTCCTGGAAGTGTGAGATTAAAATAAATATTTCCTCCTTTAAGTTGTGCATGTTGGGTATTTCTGTTGTAACAATGAAATAGTAACCAGGACATATGACTCCCTGATAATGGAGGCTAGCTGCTCATTCCACCGTGGGTGGGCAGTAGAGCGGAGGAAAGAAAGACCTGGGAGTAAGACTACATCTCTCCAGACCCTGTCGCAACGATCCACTCTTCTGACCAGGCACCACCTCCTGACAGCAATGCACCTACTCTAACTGACCCCCACAATCCCATCACTTTTCTAATTCATGAGGCTTTTGGGGGACACTCCTGTGTAAGTTGTAAGTACCTTGTATCATGTGTGTGTAAGCACGTGAACAGCCCACAAACAACCTTTAGAACTATGTAAGAAACAAGAAACAATTTAATCTGGTAGGTTTGGGGGTGTTGGGATGCTACTGTAAACATCTAAAATATACAGTATCAGCATTGACAATGGGAGGACTTGATGGCTAGAGAAGCAGTAAGGAGAGGTGACTAGCATATGCTGGGAGATTCATAAGGAAACTTCTATTGAAAGGGAGAGAAAGGACCACCTTCATTACAGAGCGGCCAAACAATTGGCAAAAGGCTTCCTATTATAACATGAAAGAAGAAATTCTTTCTTGATGAACATGTGAATCTGACTTGGAGATTTCCTGAAACAATGCTGCATGTACAAGTCAGCTTTGTCCAGCTGTGTACAATAGTGTGCAGGAAAACAGTGATGAGCTAAAGAAACAACTTTCTAGCTTACAAGGAAAATGTGGAGTAAAAAGACTAGGCCCGAGAAGCACTAGGTTGGAAAAGGTTATCAAAGAAAATTGAAATATGGAAAAAAGCTAACATCGGATTCATTCAATAAAATGTGACTCGAATGACAAGATTAAAGAGAAAATTCAGCTTAATACCCCATTAGATGGTCTCAGAATGATTTAGCACACTGTCTCATGGACATCTTACATAAATAAAATATCTCTAAGTCTAGATATATCACCCAAATTTGACACAACATCCAACATAGAGAGAAGTCTATCTTGATAAAAACCATGAGCTTGGCTGGTGTCTGAGCAAATAGACTTTAATCTGATAAATTGATATCCCATAAAGTACTTAAGGGACTATATTAACTTGAATTTAAAAGGAGTGACAGATCAAGGAACTTATAGGTGATTGGTACCCTATAAATCCAGATGCCTTGAGACGCACTGAGTGCAGATATGGACGTGAGGCTAGCTTGGATTTTCCATACAGACAGCCATCTGGTTGAGCAAGTGAGTTCAAGTGATGATGGTGGAGGTGCTACCCAGCAACTTATAGAAAGGTAAATTACCCAGGCTGGGCTTGAATCCTCCTGACTTGGCCTCCCACAGTACTAGAATTATAGGCCTGCACTATTGGATCCAACTCATAATATATTTTAAGCAATTAAACATTGGGCTGGTGTGTTATCTGCAATTATCAATTGATACTGCATCCCAGACCATGGTAGCTAAAAGTGACGTGGTCCTCATCCCATTGTTAGAATTGGTATGGTGGGGACAATCTTCCATAGAAAAACAAAAGTGCAACTATAAGCACAATAACTGCTTTGATGGAAAAGGACAGGGAGCTGTGACGGGCACAAGGGTACAGTCCCACCGAATGGCCTTTGACCTTCTGTGGGAGCTGCTGAAGACACTCAGCCATGCTGAGGCAAAGGTCTATAGGAGATTCAGAAGCAGTGGTCATCACAGGACCAAAAGAAAGGCAAGCCTGTGTCATTGACATTCTACTGAGACGTTGGTCACTGAGTTTTATTGTGCTAAGGGTAAATACCCAGGCTTTTTGGCCCAGGGTCTAACATGCTAGCACTTGGCGTCAGTTATTATTGCTGTTGTTTTCTTATTTTGGAATGAACTGAAAAAAAGTTTAAAAATGGAAACATCTATTTTTAGAGTCAACGATAATCACTACAAAAGGCTTCTAAACCCAAAATAAGAGTGAAATCTATAAAAGAAAAGAGAGGATAAGAGCATATAATCTTTTACCTGAAGTCCCCAAGGTCAGTTGCATTTTAGAATTCTGTCTGGGATTTTAGAAAGATAATTTATTGCATGGGCTGTTCCTTAGGCAGCATCCCAGGAGTATGTGGGACAGCCCTCGTTGTTAAATTTTAGTAGCACAGTGTATGGCTATTCACAGTAAATGAAAGAAATACTGAGAAACCATCAAAAAAAACCTAAAAAATAATCTCTGTCAAAGAAGAGTGCCATACTGCAGAGAGTATAGAAGACCCATGAATAGTGAGGGGAGATAAGACCCCCCATCTTTGAGAACTTCATAGTGACAATTAGCAGACCAACTCCTCATAGTAAATGAGATAGAAGTTGAAAATATCCTTACGTCTCTTAATCATCAAGTTTGTTTTCAAAGTTACAAAAATTGGTAGATTTCTAGAAGGTTCTGGATATCAGAATTGTGGATAAAGTTGTAGGCCTAGAAAAACACAGTCCACATGAACGGTGATTGGTCGTTGGCAGTGCAATGGACTGGATGGGTTTTGCCTTGTCCAGTGCAGCTGCAGAGCTCTGTGTCAGCTTTACAAGTTGACAGAAGTAAATCACACGCTATATTTTCCATACTATGGTCCATTTCACTGGCTCTGTGTTGGTACAGCTGGAGTGTAGCAGACTCAGATCCCTGTGAGTGCATATGTAATCTTTGTGGCTCTGACCCGTGCCAGTGGCCCCAGAGGACACCGTGGGTGTGAAGGACGACGATGGCTTTCTGAGTCCTTCCATTATGGCATTGCTATTCCTGGATCCCACCACCTTCTCCTTCTGTGTCCTCAAGGTCTCGCCCAGCTGGATGCCAGGGGCCTCAAACCTACCTTGAAAATGTGTTGAGTGATTTGGCTGCTGCCAGAGATGCCGCTGATGCTCTGCTTCCTGGGTTTCATCACTTGTGCCTGCCATTCTGTCACTCCCTAGCTGCTGTTTTCTTTCTCGGTCACATTTTCAGATGCATCTATTGCCATGTGTATTGAGTGAACCCTGCAGTGGGACCAAGTTCTGTTGTTCAGTTCATTCTTTAGGTGATGCGGCTTAAGTAAAAATTAAAGTTAGTCTGTCTCTTTGTTCCTCTCTCTCCCTCCGCTGCCCACCTACCTGCTTCATCTGGAGTGAGCATGTCCGTGATGTACAGCAGACTTTTCCCAATCATTTAGTGTTTATTAGTTATAAAGATTAATGGGTTTCATTTTACTACAATAGCTGGCCATGATCCCAAAAGAAGTAAAAGTCAACATACCAACGAGACACATGCATATTCATGTTTATAGCAGCACAATTCCTAATAGCCAAATCCTGGAAACAACAGTCTTTATGATAATGTACAAACCACTTCTTGCTGTCATCTTTACTTCATCCTGCTGGTTCTAAGGAAATCTGAGCAGTTCTTTCTACACCGACGTCTTTTGCCTTTCTTGCCTGGTATTTTTTTACTTGCTAGTTCTCTGCACTCATTTCTGACATGCTTCTGCTGATTTTTGCCCTTCAAATGTTCCTGCACCCTTCTTGGGTGAATTCTTCATCACCCTGTAGTTCCCACTTCCAATGTCATTGTTTTGAAACTATTCCTAGGTCTTCTCTGGGTTTTAGGCTCTTCTCTCCTCAGGCTGTCAGGGCATATAAAGATATATATCTTGCTGGGCTTACTATGGGGTTGTCTTAACATTGCAGAGTCAAGTCTGTAATGTCTGTATCATTATATTCTATACTGGGTTTCCCATAATCCCTTCCAAACTTAAAGGTCAGTAGCTTCTGGATCTGCTGGATTATTAAATAAATACATGAGTGAGTAAGTGAATGAGTAAATGAATGGAGAGGTGGGGAAATTATCCAGGTATTGTATTGTATGAATTTTTGAATAGGATTTGGAATCAAATTGTTTCATTTTTTCATTATACTGTGATTACATTTATCTTCACTTTTCTGAAATAAAATTCATTAAAACACATAATGGCAAGTAAAGGGAACCATGCTATTGTTAGATCCTGATCACCCTGCCATGAAAATTCAGTTGTACCTCAAAAGTTATATCAGGTCTACAAAAGTAGATTGAAGACTCTTACCAACAGTGTTTTTGCATATAAGTGCTATCAGTTGCTTTTTAATAGCTATTTATTTGGCAAAATAACCCAACCATGAGAGATGTAAGAACAAAATCAAAGAGGTTGGTGGTGTCTTAATTACTTATTTGTTGCTATCACATGTTACAGGCAACAGCAACTTAAGGGAGAAAAGATTTATTTTAGCTCACAGTTTCAGAAGGTCACAGTATATTCTTGGGGACACAACAGCCAGAGAGAAGCTGTTCACAGCATGACAGACAGGAAAGCCTAGACAATGGAGGGAGGGGCTAGCACGTATCTTCCCAGGGCATGTCCCAGTGATCTTCCCCTTTCTGGGTCAAGCTCCAGTGTTCTCCCCCTTCCAACCAGTCCCTACCTCTTAACAGTACATCATACCATAGCTATTCCACAGCATCCAAATACATGAGGCTTTTGGGGTGACATTTTAGATCCAAATCATAATATTCCACCTTGACTCTACAAGTCTCACATTTACTTCCTTATGCAAAACACATTAAGCCAATCTCTAAGTGTTGCTAGTCTTGATGTTGCAGCACTGCTAAAAAGTTCAAGTCCAAAGTCTTCTCTGAGCAAACTCCTGTGAAAATCAAAGAAAAGGTAAACACTTCCAACAAAGAAATGTACAGGGTAAGCATTTCCATCTAAAGAGTGGAAATAGGAGAACAGGAAGCAATTAAGCCAAAGCATGAATGAAAGCTAGCAGGACAAATGTTATACCCTGTAGTTCCGTTAATTCCTGTAGCTTCATGCTCGTCACCCAGCACAAGCTGTAGAGAGATGTGAGCTCCCAAGGCCTTGGGTAGCCCCACCCCTATGGCATTGTCTCTGACTACAATCTCCATGGCTTCTCATTGGCTGGCTCTGTGGCCTTCATCTGCAGACAATCTACCTTCCTAGAATCTTCAAGTTTCCAGGGTCTTCTCTGCACTTTGGCTTCACCTTCACAATTTTATGCACTGCCGTCCTCACAGCACACTGCCTGGCCTCCAAGACCTTCTTCTGAAACTGGTTAGAAGGCTTCCTTACCCCACAACTCTCTCTTGCATTCTGCATGTCTATGAAGACAGCACGATGGTGGCAGGATCTGTCCCTGGCTCCAGCAGTAGCCTGGCCTACTTGGACCATGGCTGCAGAGGCCTCTGAGTGTTTGATAGCTGAACTCCTTGAGTACTCGCTTTCCTGGATTGCTCTGTAGGATGTACTCAAGCTCTCTTTTAAACACAATTTTCTTTTGCCTTTGCACCTTTGAATGGATAAAGGTGGGGTCTTGCAGATTCATAAGATCTTAATGTATCTTTGCTATAGTTCCAATTCTAAGTACTTGGCTTCTATTTAATGCTAATCTCTGTAATAACCATGTACTGTTTTGCTGAACTTTGCACTTCCTTTCTGGCAAAATTGCAAACTATTTATATCTTTTCCCTGTTTTTTCCCAACTATTTTTTATTAATATACAAATGTAATACATAGTATTTACAATGAATTTGGGTGTTTCGTACATCTATGTATCATATCGAGTTTACAATCACTTCCCATTTTCTACCCTCCCACCCCCTCCCTATCCCTTCCCCCAACTCCGGCTATCACTTCATATGGTTCCAAAGAATGTCTGTGTTCTGGGTTTTCCAAGTCAGAGAAACCATACAGTGTTTAACATATTAATCTTCCGCACCTAAGTCATTTCACTTAAGTCACCACTCTACCTCAGCTTCTTATTCCTCAAATGGGTTCGCAGTGGTCAAATCTTGATGCCTCTTCTCTGAATCCAACCCATCCCTTTATTGGGATATTTACCAAAAGTTTTTTTTTCCTATATTTTGCTATATCTTTGTTGTTATTATTAAACCTGGCCTTACCCAACAGTTCACATTAGAAAATAACTGCCAGCATGTAGTTCAGTAGACTAGTAAATTTGGGAAAGAAGAAAAAGAAAAAATGAAATTTCAAATGCCTTAGCTGAATATGGGAAGGTGCATACTTGTACATTCACAGGGTTATCTTTACATCAGTCAGTTTCCTTAGGATAAATTTTCATTAGCGACCTAATAAGTGAATTGTTACAATAAAACAAAGTTAAAACTATATCACATTGCTACATTAAATGAACTTAAATCTATACCACATAAATATATTTAAAGTGACAGATATGAAGGCAAATTTAGTTATTTGAGAATTTTTTAACTTTCATAACTTATTTACTCATATTTCACTGATTACTAATATACGTTTTTCTCAGCTCATTCTCCTCTAGCTGTTGTTGCTTCTCCTCTGGGATCATTGGTGACGCTGGCCTCCCTTTCACTTTCTAAGGTTCCTTTAAGTATTCTCTGCAATACTGGCTCAGTGGCTGCAAATTCCTTTAAGATGTCTCTGTCACAGAAAGTTTTAAGTTCTCCCTTTAAATTAAAAGCTAATTTTGCTGGATATAGCAGTCTTAGTTGGTATTTATGTTCTTTTAGTGCTTGGATAACATTGCTCCATGATCTCCTTGCTTTTAGAGTTTGGATTGAGAATCAGCAGTTATCCTGATGGGCTTATCTTTGTAGGTCACCTTCTGTTTTTCTCTTACCGCTTTTAGTATTTTCTCTTTGTGTTGGGTTTCTAGAATTTTAATTATGATGTGTCGTGGTGAGGATTTCTTCTGATCAAAGTTGTTTGGTGTTCTGTATGCCTGCAATAGTCCCATGTTCATTTCTCTTCTTAGATTTGGGAAATTTTCTTCCATTATTTTATTAAACATGTCTTTTAAGCCTTTTGTTTTGTCCTCAGTCTTCTCCTGGATTCCCATAATTCTGAGGTTATTTCTCCTTGAATCATCTATCAGCCATTGTAATGACTCGCTTTCTTTATTTACTTTGTGTTCTTCATGGCCTGTATGTTACAGCTCAGTCACTTTATTTTCTAGGTCCGACATTCTATTCTGAAGTTGTTTAAAGTGGTTGCTTATTATTTCCTGTGTGTTTTTCATTTCCTGAATATCTGCATTCAATTTTTCTATATCTCTTTTGTGTTCTTCTCTAATTTTTTTTTTTTTTTGCCTTCATTATCTTCTGGTATATTTCTTCTTTGGTCTCATCTACTTGCTTTTCAAGGCTTGCTTTTTGCTTAGCTATGTGTTGGTGTAGCTCTTCTGCTGTCTGTTTTATTTCCTGCTTTAATTCTTGCTTTAATTCACTGATTATCTGGGACCAGAAGTTACCATCATTTTTGCCCTTTTCTTTGATTCTACAATTTCAGCATCCCTGGTACCATCTTCTGGGGTGTCAGGTCTTTTTGTATGAGATTTGTTACCACATTTCCCCATGGTTCTGCCACCTCTGACTGTCTCTGGTGCACAGGAAAGAAAATGGATCTTGCTGACATTAGTGCTTGAGACAGCTGCTGAGCCCTGTTTCTGATCTGGGATCCCAGGGCCTTTTCTAGGGGGAGTGCACTCTGTGTTTGTAGTACTACACACACCCGTGGCTTGGTGTTTCTGAGGCTGGGGCCACCCGCTGCCCGACAATTCCCACTTCTCCAAATCCACGCTTACCTCGAGCTGAGGTTCTGGCCTCTGGACCTTCCTCTGTCTGTGGTCTGTGGGTGCCGACAGCTTGGGGCCGTGCCGAGTCGGCTGCTTCTTTCCTCCTCTTCTGATGTGACTTCAGGATTTCTGACTTGCCCGCAGCCTCCTCTCCACTGTTGTGTGCTCCGTCCTCTCCCAGCTCCATCAAATGTTCAAGTCCCCGCGACCTTTCCTCCATCCTCAGCTGCCTGCGGCTCTAGCTGTTTGCAGCTGACTGCGGGGGCTTCCTGGGCAGCGGGGATTTTTTTTTTCTCTGCTTTCGATGATCTTTCAGAATTTCTGGCCTCCCGCTGGTCACCTTTCAGTTTTGGGGGATGGTA
This sequence comes from Ctenodactylus gundi, assembly GCA_004027205.1. Lineage (NCBI taxonomy): Eukaryota > Metazoa > Chordata > Mammalia > Rodentia > Ctenodactylidae > Ctenodactylus > Ctenodactylus gundi. Next base: position 1,314,234 of record PVKB01000065.1, read on the forward strand.
CTCTCTTTCCTAGCTACACCAAATATGCTGTTTCTAAGTATTCTTGACTTTTTAAGTGAGTCGACAAGGAGACATTGTGCAGCGCTGTTACTCAGCCACCATCTTGACCCGAAGTCCTTTTTGATTTTCAGTGTAGAGCTGGTTGAAAGCTGCAAGTAGTACCCATGTGAAAACCTGAACAATGGGCTGCCTTGAAATATTCTCTGCCAGATTAAGTAGCCCACCATCCTTAAGCTTAGTTTCAATAAAGTTTCAGAAAAGGGGCAAATAACTGTCTTTTGCCAGGACATGGCATGCACGGTTTTAGACCAATTTCCAGCATAATCCTTTTCATCTGAAAACTCTTCAGCTTGGCCTTTAAAATTTACACATTTACACTTATATAACAATTCTTGTGCTCTGGTCTCTGGCCAAAATCTCCTATCAAGCTTTCATAGCATTCTAACTCTTCTCTGACATATCCAAATCTTTCCAAGCTCCTCCTGCAGATGTATTCCAAAGGCTTCTAAATCACATTGTTAGGCAAAGTCACAGCAATGATCCCACTCCTCTGGTACCAATTTCTGTCCTAGTTACTTATTGTTCACTGGGACACATTATCTGAAGCCCACATTTTAAAGGAGGAAATGTTAACTATAGCTTACAATTTCAGAAAGTCTTAGTTCATTCATGGATTGCCTATAGTGGTGAAAGCATATGGCAGAGATCTGGCCAGGGGGAAGTTGTTCACAGCAGGACAGACAGGAAGACAAGTGAGCAGGAAGGGCTAGGGCTAGCATATATCCTTTCAGGTTGCATTCCAGTTATCTGCCCCTTCCAGGTCAAGTCCGAGCATTCTGCCCCTTCCAACTAGGCATTACCTTTAGCAGCACATGGAATCTGTGGGTGTTTCACAACGTCTAAATACATGAGGCTTTCGGGAGACAGTCCAGATCAAAACCCTAACAGCTGATCATTCAGCAAGACAGGAAATTTTTGAATCTGTGCTGGGTAAGAAATCTTGTAAAAAAAAACAGTCATTTAATTATGCTTTGGATATGCTCTTTGGCCTAAAAGTTTGAGACAATATGGATTACTTACCATGTAAGTGATAGATTGGTTGACAAATAACTTTATGATCTGAGGTCATTAGAATAAATAAAACCACAACAAACTGTAATGTGAGGAAAGCTGACAAAGTAGGCAGATTAAAATTAGAAATGTGGGTCTTCTGAGGGTATTGAGATGACAATTATCACATTCCTTTGTTCTCCTATTCCCTAGTTCTTCTCTTTAAAAGTTTTTTTTTGGGCAATTTTCTGGGCATTGCTCACACACAGGAACAAAGAAAGGCAGAGAAATTAAACTATGCATCATTGTTTCTATGGCTACCTAGCCAATTGGCTCCCTAATTGCCAGCATATTTAGCATCCCAGGACGACAGCCCAATCCCTGGAGCAACCTTGAGATTAAAAAGCAAAAATCCGTAAGAGGACTTACACACACAGACAAATTGCAATCCCTGGTCATGGGTCCCTTCTCACTGTCCTGGCAGTGAGGGGCTTCTCTCTATCTCTTACGGTAAATCCTACCTTACTCTACAAATAACCTCAGCAGTGTGTGGTAGTGTCCCACTTCTGACTCAGCTCTATCTCATATTTTCATATTGGTTGAGAATAAGAACACGAAACTGCAGCTTACAATACATAAGAGCCCATCCAGTACATGACAAGAGCAAGACTTCGGAACTGGATTTGCACTAGTCATCACCCCCCCCCCCCCTCCCCACCCCCAATGCAAGCCAATAGGATTCTCTTTTTATTTGAATTCCCCACTTAACTCTCTTCAAGGATTTTGAAAATTTGCCATCATAGATCCAATTGTAGTCTTTGGTATAAACGTTGGTGAATCGAAAGAGTGCCCAAGCATACTACATGTTAACCAAACTGCCATGCACATTTGTAATCAGAATGACTTTTTAAAAATCATTTAATTATGCATGAAAACTATCAGTAATGAGGTCAAGGCAGTTGATCTCCTTTCTCTGGTGTTTCACGAGTGACACAAAGTCACAATAAAGGTTGAATTTCTCTCTGATTGTTACATTATGGCATCCAAACAATTTTAAAAATCAAGCTCACAGGAGAACATGAAAAATTTGCATAATTTTTAATCTATAAGGAGACATTTTAAATGAGTTTAAAGGTGATATATCTTTTGCCTGATAAATGTGTTTTGTACAGCCAGTGTACATTTATGCATATTGCATGTGGCATACCTATATTTGTATCTATCTACATATCCATTCACCCTTCATCCTTCCTGCCGTCTGATCACACCTGTATGCATGCACACACACACACACACACACACACACACGCATGCACACACATACACACACAAGTGTATACATGTGTGCAATGTCCAAATACAACTAGAGGTAACCCTATGATCAGTGAGGATATTAGTGTCTGGTTATTCTCCAAAAGCTTTTTAAAGAAAAGAGAGATATAGGGGTTGGGGGCGAAGCTCAGTGATTAGACCACTTGCCTAGGAAGCAAGGTTTGATTACCCAGCACCACATACCAGCTGGGTTTGGTAGCATATGCCTCTAATTCCAGCACACGGGAGGCTGAAGCAGGAGGACTGCTGTGAGTTCTAGACCAGCCTGGGCTACATCATAGTGAGTTCATGACCAGCCTGGACTCTAGAATGAGAACCTGCCTCAAAAAAAAAAAAAAAATGAGAGAAAGAAAAAAGAAAGAAAGAAAGGAGAGACTTCCTTGCAAAGAGATAGCTTTTAAAATCACCATCATTATCAATGTAGAAATGTCACCTTCCTATGTAAATTAGTGGCCTGTCATTCCTTTTGCCAAGGCTGCTGTTTTACTTCAGATACATCTTTAGATTAGGAGAATTTTTTTTTATAATTAAGTGCAAATTTATATATTGGACATAAGGACCACGTGCAGGTGGAGTGGAAATTATGACAGTTATCTCTATAACATGTGCCTTTAAAATACTCTGTGGGATGCCGGTTCAGATTCCAGCTGCCCTTTTGAGAAACATAAATTGAACACCGTGTTTATTCTGCAAAGGTCTTTCAGATGAGGCCTTA
>PVKB01000066.1:0-123784 GCA_004027205.1 Ctenodactylus gundi
CCCCCCCCCCCCCCCACATCAGCAGAGAGTGTGTCACTGGGTCACAAGGCAGCTACGCAGGCAAGGTGATGGGGCAAAAAGACGTGAGGGAAAATCTAAAATGTTGGAGCGCTTATCATTTTGTTCCCGTCTTCTTATGGGGGAATCAAAGCATTGCTTCACAATTGTCCAGCAGATGGTCACAATAGTGTGTTGTCATATTGATACATTTAACTGAGGCAATTATGTCTTCAACAAATTTAAGCAGACAGTTTAGGATACATGGGCCAATGAGGAGTCTGAGAAGTAGAAGAATAATTAAAGGGCCAGTCAAAGCAGACAGGAGGGTTGTTAGCCTTTATAATTATTGGCCCTTTTTCCACTAATAAGAATTATTTTTAGGATAGAAGCGTTGGAATGTGTCAGCCACAGGGCCTCTCATGGGGTTGTGTTGGTTAGGGTTCTAAGAGAGGCAGAGTTAACAGAAATTATAGAGATAAAGGGAATTTATTTGGAGGGCTTTCAACTTTGAAGAGAGAATTCGAATCAGCTGTGCCCATGTGGGAGAGCTGGAGGGCCCAGGAGCGGCTCAGGCTGCTGACAGAAGGACACCAGTCTGAGACTGCAGGACAGCCAGTGGGCTTCTGCCATGAATGGTCGTCCAAGAAAACAAGACAAAGATGGGAGACTGACGCCATTCTACCACATAGATCTGCAAAGTGAAGACCAAAACAAGCCAGGAGCAAAGTAAAGTCTCTCCCACACAAGGCAAGGCCAAAGCTTCTTAGGAAGAGGTTGGAACAACATATCTTCTTCCCACCTTTTCCCAATACAAGCTGCCAGTAAGGCACTCCTGCCCCACTTCCTGGCCCTCAAGTAAACAACACAAACCTGAAAACTATTTCCTGGACCTTCCCCAGTTGGAACAAGTTAACACAGTTTCTCCAATGACCACAATCCAACCCTTGTGAACTTGACAACCATACGCATCTCTTTAAACCATACTTAATTTCTATGTACAATAGTCAAATTCTTAATTACACCTAATAGAGCACAACTACACAGCGTACAAATGTAAACAAAATAAATTATTCTCCACAATAAAAAACAGAACTCTCATTTGGAAGGTCCGTATTCCCCTCACATTGAATTAATTAACATTAGAATGTAACTTAAAATCCAATATTAAGGCAATTAATAACATATGCATGTTTAAGCATAATGACAGCATATGAAAGAAATTCTAATTATAATCCTCATTTTTGTAACTGGTCACGTGGTTTTAGCTGGTATCTATAACTATCTTCTTCTACTACCCATTCTGTATTTCCTTGGCCCTCAGCAAGCACCTCAACAGGTCTTGGTTCTTTTCCTGGTGGAGTGACCCATACCTTCATTCCTAAAGGTCCTGGGCCATTTGTCATCCTGTCTTGATTGTGTTAGTTTACCATTGATTTTAATAACAGGGCATGGTAAGACTAGGAGGCACACCAAAGCTTCTCCTGCTGTCTAAACATAGTCCTTCTTGTCTCCATTATGAAGCACTAGTCCAACCTCCCCTTGGTAGTCTAGGTCAATCACCCCTACTAATATGGCAAATCTTGTTTTAGTTTGTAGGTCAGTGGTATAAGGTGGTCAAATGACTAGGGGGGAGTGTTAACTTTCAATTTAATGGAATTACTGTTGTGTCTCTTGGTACAAGCCTTCCTCCTCTGGACCAAAGAGTTCTAGCCCAGAAGAGCATGAGGTTGCAGGAACAGGAAGCAAAATTTTTCTTTATGGGTTACTATGAAAGTGATGGTGAGTGGTGCCATCCCTGTCTCCACCCCTTGATTCCTGGACCCATTAAACCTGGATATGGGAGAGACGGGTACCATTTATTGGTCACTTATTCAGAGCATGCACAGCCTTTTGAAGAGCATTCAATGTATTACCACCTAGCTGGCACTGTAATTATGTCTTCAAAAGGCCATTCTACCGTTCTATCAATCCAACTGCTTCTGGTTGATGGGGGACATGGTAAGGCCACTGAATTCCATGGGCATGAGCCCACTGCTACACTTCTTTGGCCATGAAATGTGTTTTTTGGTCAGAAGCAACACTGTGGAATACCATGATGATGGATGAGGCATTCTGTCAGTTTATGAATGGTAATGGTAGTTCTACCAGAAGCTTTATGGATAGGAAAGGCAAATCTATAACTGGAATAAATATCTATTCCCATGAGGACAAAACACTGTTTTTTTATGATGGGAGTGGTCCAATATAATCAGCTTGCCACAAGGTTGCACAATGATCACCCTGAGGAATGGTGCCATATTGGGGACCCAGGGTTGTCCTCTGCAGCTGGCAGAGTAGGCATTTAGCAGTGGCTGTGGTGAGGTCAGCATTAATGAGGGAAAGTCCATGTGGTTGAGCCCATGCATAACCTCCATCCCTGCCACCATGGCCACTCTGTTCAGGGGCCCATTAGGCAATAACAGGGGTAGCTGAGGAAAGAGGTTGACTGCTGTCAGTAGAATGAGTCATGCTGTCCACTTGATTATTAAAGTCATCTTCTTCTGAGGTTACTTTTTGGCGAGCATTTACATGGTACACAAATATCTTTACATCCTTTGCCCATGGGGAGAGGTCTAGCTACATAGCCACATACTTTGTCTCCAAATGTGTTTCTCACCAATCTTCCAGTAGTGTTCCTTCCATAACCCAGACAAGGCAGCCAGATCATTGGCTACAGCCCATGAGTCAGTATATAGTTGCACATCTGGCCACTTTTCTTCCAAGCAAAATGCATGAACAGATGCACTGCTCAAAGTTCTGCCCACTGTGATTTTCCTTCGATGCTGTTCTTTAGAGACATACCAGATATAGTGCTGCAGCTATCCACTTCTGTGTGGTACCTCCGTAACGTGCAGAACCATCTGTAAAACAGGCCCTGTTCTTTTTTTCCTCTATCAGTTGATCATAGGGTACACCCCATGAAGCCATAGGTGCATGCTGGGGGACAGAGGGCAGTACAGCAGGGGTAGGCACCGTGGGCATTTGAGCCGCTTCATGCGATTTACTTGTGCCTTCTGGACCTACTGAGGCCTGATCACGTATATACCACTTCCATTTGATGATAAGCTCTTGTTGTGCACATCTAATTTTGTGACTTAAAGAGTCAGACAGCACCTAATTCAAAATTGGTATCTCAGGCTGCATGGTCACCTGGTGTCCCATGGTCAAACATTCAGTTTCTACTGAGGCCTAGTAGCAGGCCAGGAGCTGTTCCTCAAAATGTGCAGATGATGGCAGGGCCTTGCTCCTAAATCCCAAGGGCCTCCATTGTGATTCACCTATGGGAGCCTGCCAGAGGCTGCAAACAGCATTCTTGTCTGCTGGGTCACATAACTAAAGTGGCAGAGGAGCCTGCACAACAGCCTGGACCTGCTGCAGAGCCTTCTCCTGTTTTGGGCCCCACTCAAAAGCAGCAGCTTTCTGAGTCACTCGGTCAATTGTCCAGAATAATACATCCAAATGAGGAATGTGCTATCTCCAAAATCCAAATAGGCCTACTATGCATTGTGCCTCTTTCTTGCATGTAGGAGGAGCCAGATGCAATCATTTATTCTTCATCTTAGAAAAAAATATCTTTGAATTCTCCACACCACTGTAGTCCCAGGGATTTTACTAAGGTTGAGGGCCCTTGAACTTTAGTGGGATTTATTTCCCAGTCTCTGCCATGCAATGCAAATGATTCACAAGCAAGTCTAGAGTAGTTGCCACCTTTTGCTCACTTGGTCCAATTGGCATAATGTCAACACTGTAGTGGACCAGAATTATGCCCTGTGGAAGAACAAGACAATCCAGATCCCTACAGACTGTTGTGACACAGTGCTGGAGAGTTCATATACCCCTGAGGCAGCACAGTGAAGGTATACTGTTGACCTTGCCAGCTGAAAGTAAATTGCTTATGATGGTCCCTATGGAAGGGTATGGAGAAAAAGCAATTATCCAAATCAATAGCTGTATACCAGGAGACATGTTAATCTGTTCAAACAAGGACACCACATCTGGTACAGCAGATGTGATTGGAGTCACCACTTGATTAAGTTTTCAATAATCCACCATCATTCTCCAAGGTCCATCTGTGTTCTGTGCTGGCCAGATAGGAGACTTGAACAAGGATATGGTGGGACCCACAACATCTGCATCCTTCAATTCCTTGGTGGTGGCACTAATTCCTGCAGGGATGTGTTATTGTTTCTAATTTACTATTTTCCTTGGTAGAAGCAATTCCAATGGCTTCCATTTGTCTTTTCTCCATCATAACAGCCCTCACCTCACAGGTTAGGGATCCAATATGGGGATTCTTCCAAGCACTAAGTATATCTATCCCAATTATGCATTCTGTGACCGGGGAATGACTACAGGATGAACCCGGAAATCTATGGGACCCACTGTGAGTCAGACATTAGCTAAAACCTCATTGATCACCTGACCTCCATAGGCTCCTACTTTAACTGGAGGCCCACAGTGATGTTTTGGATCACCTGGAATTAGTGTTAGCTTAGAACCAGTGTCCAGTAGTCCCCATAATGTCTGATCATTTCCCTTTCTCCAGTGTACAGTTACTCTAGAAAAGGACCACAGGTCCCTTTGGGGAAGGATGGGAGAAATATTGTCAGTATCATTCTTTCGCAGTACATCAGGGTTCCACCTCAAGGGGATCCAGCTTTCCCTTAATTCAAAAGGTACTGGGTCTGTAAACTAGCTCAAATGTGGAAATTGATTGAAGAAACATGATTTTTTGTCTTTACTATTTGAAGTAAACATTTGCTCACTTGCCCTAGAATTTTTCTTTCCATATAAACTCAATAAAAATTTAGTAGGCATCCCATCAATTTCACTTATGGGTACACCATGACTGATTAGCCAGTGCCTTAGGCCCACACGTGTCAAACCATTCTTACCTTTGCTTTGCCTCTGCTGTACATTATGATGAAGACACCCACCTTGCCTTTCACGGTTAAGTGCTGCCACTTGGCCCCTGCTACTAATGAGAGTCAATCAAACCTATACCATTTAACTGTCGTAGTCGTGTGGTAGCCATTCCCATTGTCAGATCTGGCGTACAGAGAAGAGCAATGACACAGGACTTCAAAGATGCTGGTGCTCTCCTCACCAATTGGTTTCTTGAGAACATGGTTAAGAGCACCTCTTTTGGACACCCTCTATGTGGAGGAGTTGGTCTTATGCGGCAGACCCACTCCAGTATTTCCATTTCTCTAAGCCTTTGAATACCCTCCTCAATAGTAAACCAAGAAATATCAGTCATATCCGGCTCACCTATAGTGGGCCATCTTTTGATCCATATTTCTGCCAACCAACCAAATAAACTATTAATGCCTTGTTTAACTTTATGAACTAAAGCATTAAATCCAGAATCTCTGCTCAGTGGGCCCGTATCAAGAAACTCAGACTAATCCAGGTATTTATTGTCCAATACTCTTAAAATCCACTCCTATACATGTTCCCCTGACCTCTGCTGATAAGAATTAGAAAACCCACGAAGGTGTCTGGGGGTCTATTGTACCTCCTCATGAGTCATACTATGGACCTCACTCACCCTTAAGGGCTTTCTGACACTTGATCCTGGTTATTGGCCTAGAGGAAAAAGTAGATGGTTTGGGTGGATCCTGAGGACTCTCAGAATTGTCTTGCCAGGTAACTGCCTCAGGGAGTGTCCTTGCTGTTTCTGTGGACAATACAGGATTAGTTTTCTCATTCACAAATGAAGAAGCCAACACTACAGGGGAAAGGGATGGGGTGCCTCTGCTGTGGAGGGTGGGGAAATCTCTTCTTGTAGCAAAATCGCCTCTTCAGTGTTTGTGAGTTCCGTACCTTCTCTCCCTGTTCCTCCCACACATCTCCATCCCAGTTGGTGGGGTCTCATTCTTGCCCAATCAGTGCCCTCACCTTAACTGCAGACATCCATTGAGGCTGAGCATTGACTCAGTGCTATAGTTCAGCTAATCTGGTTATGAGGGCTTAGACTTGATTTTCAGCAACTTGAGCCCTACTGTTAAAGGAGAGAAGATTCTCCTCCAAGACACATTTAGAAAGTTTCAAGGTGTTTACGCGTATCTGGAGGCTGGAGTTTGAATCTTTGGACTCTTTGTTCTTTTATTACATTGTGTCATGCTGACAAGATTTTAAGTTGTTGGTGAGTGCCTGGAGCTCATTTCTTTCTTTCACTAATTTGTCCAAAGATGCCAACAGTAACCAGCCTGTGTCATTTTATTTTTGACTTTTCCAAAAGCGCTCAAATGAATTATATACTGAATCACTAAATACCTCTCATATGACAAGTAGAGAATTAGGGCAATCAAATTGACCTACTTCCTGTATTAATTTAAACAACTTACACTATAGGCTATCTGTTCTCCTTACATCATTAAGAGGAGTGGAGAGGCCACAGCAACTTTGGGTCTCCCGAAGCTAGACAGCCAACCCCCAGGAAGCATTAAAAGCCTTAGAGAACTCCATTGTTAAAATTCATTGTTATAAGTCTCTCGAGAACCACTCCTAGTATTAGTTAGGGTTCTAAGAGAGGCAGAGTTAATAGAATTTATAGAGACAAAGGAAATTTATTTGGAGGGCTTACAAGTTTGAAGAGAGAGATAGTCCAATCAGCCATGCGCATGTAGGAGAGCTGGAAGGTCCAGTAGCTGTCCAGGCCTGTGACAGAAGAACACCAGTCTGAGACTGCAGGACAGCCAGTGTGATCCTGCTGTGGATGGTTGTCCAAGAAAACAAGGCAAAGATGGGAAACTGATGTGCATCTACTATGGAGATCTGTGAAGTGAAGACCCAAGCAAATATGGAGCAAACAGAAGTCTCTCCCACTCAAGGCAAGGCCAGAGATTTTTAGGAAAAAGCTGCAACAATGTATCTTCTTCCCACTTTTTTCTCATTCAAGCTGCCAGTAGTGTGTCCCTCCCCTATTTCCTGGCCCTCAGGTGAACATCACACACCTGAAAGCTATTGCTGGACATTCCCCAGTACAACAAGTTGACACAATTTCTCCAACGGCCACAGCGGTCTTGAGAGGTGAGATGCCCCATTGAAAGAAGGGACATGGAGCTAACATTGGTGGAGTTTTACAAGCTGAAGCTTAATTGGTACACATACCTGCTTATATACTGTAATCTGGGCTTTCAGAGCATGAGCATAAGAGGGTAGTGAGCTCACCCTCAGGTACCTCTGAACTTACCATCTGAACTTACCTTCATGTGTTTACTTCTGGGTCCTGGCTTCAGGTTGACCAGGCTGTGGGGCCTGTTATCAGGATGGCCTTGCTCTTAAAGAGTACTGAGCATATTGTTTTGAACTGGTTAGTTGTTTCTATTTGTGCAGAGTGTTTAAGCTCTGCTCCCAGACTACTCTATTTTGGGGAAGAGGCCAGATTTTTTTCCACTTTTTGCCCCCTACTTGGGAGAGGACCTGTCACTTTGGATGATGTCATAGGGCATCGTCCTGTGTAGCCAGACCACAATAGTAACATAGAGTATAGCATGTAACAACCAGAGCTTCTGTTACGTAAGAGATACGACTACCCACCTTTATTTTTATGTTAGTGATTTTTACCAGTTGGTCAGTGGTCATTAGTTAGGGCCAGTACAACAGAAACCTAATTATTTACTTTTTTAAGAGCTTGGGATACTTTTCCCTGACGGTTAGGGATATGTACACAACATTTTACATGTAATACAGCACAAGTGCCTCCCTGTGCTGTGGTGAGCAGGTTGAGAGCCACATGATTTTGTATAATATCTTTTTAATTTGTGAAGCTTTATCCATCAAAAGATTTAAGGCCTTTTGGATAACATTTAAGGCCTGTGTAACTTGTTGAGCTACTTTTGACCTGATGTTTTACAACTGTAGTTCCTGCACCAGGAACAAACAGGGCTAAAGGATAAAACCACTAGGCTTTTTTTTTTTTTTTTTTGTCTCTTGTGTCATTTCGAGTATAAAAGATTTCAATTTAAAAGATATTCCATCAGGGTAGTGTGGATATGTCCTGGTCATTTCCATGTACATTGTCCAGACCAATGAGCAGGGAGGTACGGCCAGCTGTATTTCCCACAGACCCAAATATAGTTTGGAGAGAGGAAGTAAGTTGGCTTAGTTTTCACCATTTTTAAAATCCCACCGAAAGGAGGGGTTTGAAACAACACGGTTTGATTACCAAATTTCCCAGGACTCTATCCAACCTTATAATTTGAAACATAAGGAACATGCGGTTTTATTATACAATGTGGTGCTATCTTAGCAACTCTTCCACAAATATTATTTATCCATTACCACCCACTGTACACAGTTTGGCCCATCAATGGCGGTTTATCATTGCGTTCTGCCATAGAAGTGTTTTAACTATCCCCTTTCACGTATCCCAGCCAGAAGCACTCGCATGATTTGATTTCAGGGCTGCTGTGTTGTCCAGTTTTTTTGCTTTTTTGGGTTTTTGTTTGTTTGTTTGTTTGTTTTGGTTTTTTTTTTTCACTTGCAGGGTGTAAGTGCCAAGGCAGTCTATCTGCTACTTTTAAGGGTAACTCAGTATATTCCCAACAGCAGTTCACAGCATGTATCTGGGCAAACGTGTGTGCCCAGGAAAAAGAGAATTTTCATGTGCTGTCCTGGATGGAAGGACAAAGCAGACGAAGAAACCATAAGAGGTAAATCACAGCCTTCTGGGAGGACACAGGTAACTGCTTGTCCTGTGGAAGTAAAGTAGCAGGTGTAGGAGCTTGTCCTGGCCAGTGATATTAAGCCTGTGTCTCCTCTGCCTTTGGGGGTGAACTCCCCCCCCCATTTTATTGATATGTATATGTGCAAAATTCAAGGTTTACAATGAAGTTGAGCATTTTGTGCAGGTACGTATCTTGTCAAGGTGACAAGGACTTTCCCACTCTCCTTTTGGCCCTCCCCCTACCCACCCCTCCCTCCTCCCGCACCCTACCCCCCTGTTTCACTTTGTTTTTCGTTTTAAGTTCTACAAGAGTTGTGATCTGGGTCTCTCATATCAGAGAGACCATTCGATATTTCACCTTCTGCTTCTGACCTACTTCACTAAGCATGATGTTCTCAAGTTTCTTCCATTTGCCTGTAAAAGCCTCCACGCTGTTGGACTTTATAGATGCATAGTATTCCATTGTGTATAAATACCTCTACATGTAACAAAGGAATTGGCCAGATCCGTATCACCAGTGAACTTCTCAACAAAACCCCAGATGATGTGGTAGGAAGGTATGCACAGGCCATCATTGGTCAAGCACTGACTTACGGCTGTACATCCAGCTCTTTCTTCAGTCCCTGTCCCCAGGGCTCCAAAAAGACTACCCCGGGGGGTATTAGCATCTAGGTGGTCTGGCCGTGCTTTTTTTTTTTTTTTTTCTGTGTTGCCTAGTCCTAAAGATATGTGGTCTGTAAGGAGCAATGTATCTCCTTGGGGTTATACTAAAGCCCCTTTCTTTTTTATAGGATTAACCTTAGTCCTAATGGTAGTTTTTAGTAAGAGGGGGCTGAAAACTGTTTGTCGTGGCTGTTTATTTAATAACAATAGGTAATGTACTGTCACCACCTTCTTGATCGTCCTAAGGGGCTTTTAGCTTATCTTTTAAAAGAACATTAATGTGTTTAACCATACCTGTAGCTCGTAGCTGACAAGGAACATGTCACATCCACCGGACACCTCGTTTATTTACTCAATGTCATAGCAGTTGCCCAGTAAAGGCAGTGTCCCTATTACTCTCCGTCTCTATGGGGTGTCATAATGAGAAGTAAGCAGGTCCAGGGGTTATATGGTATGATGCTGATCAGTTGCCAGGAGAGGCTGGGCAAAGTCTAGTCCTGTTGCAGTATCAACAGCTGTCAAAACATAGTGTAGTCCAGTGCTAGAAAAGGTCCACTGTGGCCCACCTGTCACACCTATAAAAGAGTTGAACCTCCAGCTATGTTATCCATTTACTTGGGATGATGTCTCATTATAGGGTGATGCTCAACACACCAGGGACATTGTTTTCCTGTATCCTGTGCATCCTCCATGGATAATTTTAGTCCCCATTTCTTAGCCACCAAGCTCCCAGTCCATGTTGTAGCATGTCCGGCCTATGGCCTGTGGTGGCACTCTGTCTACAGACCTGACTTGTGCCAAGGCATCTGTTGTGTCATTGTCAGGACTCTGCGAAGAACGGTATCCTGAAGCAAGATAGATATCTGTCTCCAATCCCTGTCCCTCTTTTCACAGATCTTTTCTCTATAAAGGATCGTGGTCTACTTGTCATTGTTGTGCAGCTCTTCAGGAGTCAAAGAAGTAATCTCTTCTGGGCAGCCCAACTAACGGTCTGTACATATTGTCACTGGGTTGTTCTCATTCATAAGGACAAGCCATACTGCTCAGAGACTTGCCCACTGGCTTGAGCGTTCAATACCTGTTCTATACCAAAAAACCTGTTTGGGGCTGTGCTGCCACAGCCACCCAAGTGGGAGGATATCTCTTACATGATCCATCAGTAAACCAGGCTTCTTCCTGAGGTTGGCCTTGTCCTTGTTTATATGAGCTGGGGCTAGAGGGGTTATCCAGCACCAACGTACCAACTGTCCCAACCTTTTAATTTTTTTAATAATCAAGATTGGCCCTACTGTTTTCTGTAATTCCTGGGCCAATGGACCAGAGGAAAAAATGCCTTCTGTCTCAAATATGTACCCCATTTAGTTAATGTTAGTGTCTGGGCTACACCAGTTTGCGGTCAGGTGGTCCAGGTTCATACCCACCCTTTAATGAGGTATGTAGTCTGCACTCTCACTGTTTGTTTTCCTCTGATAGCTTCTGTGGCTTACAAAGCCAAGTAGACAGCAGCCAGCTGTTTTCTATCAAGGAATATCACTCCTTAACACCTTTCCATAATTGTGACCGGACCCAATGGGGCTTTTGTGAGTGTTGTGGACTTGCCACAGTCCTGAGCCAAAACCATCTATAGTTACATGTATGATTAACACAAATGGCTTTGAGGGGTGAGCTACTGATAAGACCTGAGCCTGGGCCAGCAAGCATTTTGTAGTCACAAAGGTCTGTTTTGTTTTGGGAGTGCAATCCCAGGTTTTACCACTTTAGCTTAACCTATATAAAGGTTTTGTCACCTGTGCCATATGTGGGATGAAAGTATGCCCATACCCTAGTAATCCCAAATAGGTGTGCTATTGATTCACTGTCTCTGGAGAAGGAAACACTTGAATTTTATCAATAATATCCTCAGGCAGAACTTTTGTCTTACCTGACCAAATAACACCCAAGAATTTGGCAGATAATCCAGGTTTGTTTTTGTTGACAGCCTACCCCCAGCCAACTAAAGCATCTTGTAGGCTGGAGGCTCTGACCTTGAGATCTGCAAGAGAGTCAGAGGTTAACATGATATCATCAATGTAATAAAACAGACAGGGGACAGATACTCCCACAAGGCCAGGTCCTGGGCCACCAGGCCATGACACAAAGTGGGACTGTGCAGGTAGCTGTGTGCATGACCAAAAATGTCCATTGCTTTTATTCCCAAGTGAAGGCAAATTGATCTTGAATATCTGATGCAATGTCAATTGAGAAGAAATCATTAGCCAAGTCCACTACATAACTGTAAGTTCTCAGTTTATGAGAAGCTGAGCCATAAGGCCTGTGATGTTAGGTACAGCAGCATGTAGGGAAGGGGTAACTTTATTAAGCTCCTGATAGTCCACGGTCATCTGCCGGGTGCCATCTGGTTCATATACAGGCCAAACAGGAAAATTGAAAAGACTGGTTGCAGGACATATAATCCCTGCTTCTTTTAGCTTTAAAAGAGTTCATACTTTCTCCTCATGTCCACCAGGCAACATATGTTGTTTTAAGGTTATCACTCGAGTAGCTTGGGGCAACACTAAAGGAGCATGATGTGGGTGTCCACGCACCACAGTCTTTACTGCCCGAACACGCAATTGGAATTCTCCTTGGGTGCTGTGCACCTGATGCCTTTGCAGCACATCCACCCCTGGTATATATGCAGCCACAGGAGATACAGACACTGACTACTCCTGTGGAAGCAGGCAGCCTATTCCCAAAGTCACTGTCACTTTTTGGATTGTTATCTGGTGACCACCATACCGTTCTACAGTGGCAATGAAACTGGAGAACTTGTCCAGGTTCACATGAAGGAGAGTAATATCCACACCTGTGTTCATCAAGGCCAATACACGCTGAGATTTGTGGGGACTTCAGTGGACAGTCAGCTCCACAGAAGGCCTCCAGTCGTCCAGAAGCCCCACCTTCTGGACTCCTTGGCCTCAATCCTAGTCTGGAAAGAAATCAGCCAGTTCTATGTCCCTTGCCTGAAATGAGGTAGACAGAGGAGAGTAACATTATTCTGGGTGCACTTTTCTCTACAAAGCCAAAGTACGTCTAGAAGTTGCCCGTCCAGCTTGGCCCGATCCAGCCCTGCTGCTATCAGATCATGCCACAACTATTTACAGCCCACCTTCTGTGGTCCTTTTGCGGGACCTTCTGTTGTCTTGGCTTTTCCCAGGCCCCACTTTCCTCGTCCCCACCCCCCTGCCTTATCCCAGGGAAAGGAATGAGCTTCTGTCTTAACAAGTCATACTCATCTTCCCTGGTGTTTGACTTCAATATCTCCCAGATGAGCTAAAGCTGCTGTTACAATATACACAGGGCAGTCAACATATGGAGCCAAAAGAGTGGCTAAGGTCCCAAAGGTTCCTGAGGAGCCACTAGCCAACACCACATCCTTCATACAGAATGTAAGCAGTTCTTCATCTGGGCTTCTATAGTGTAAGCAGAGCATCGTTTCCCATTTGGCCATCTCACAGATGAACTGTACCAGGTCCAGATATGTAGTCTACTTGCATGCTTAGCCATTTCTCCTGCATTGCTTCACACTGTTTTGGCAGCTGCCATCACCCAGCTGTCCACACCATGAACTACCTGCACTGCTTGTTAAAGCTGTCACAAGGATGGAACTAGAGTGGTGGATGAGAGTTTTGCTATGTTTTTAGGGGCTAGCAATGTGTTGTCTGTGCCATCATCCCATAAGCACAACAGCCACGGTGGTACAGACTCACCAATGCACTGTTTGGTTTGCCTCGCCAGTTCTTACAGTTCAACAGCAGTATAGGTGGTGCATGTCGTGTCGTAGCCCGTTGGGGCCCAGCACCACCTTGACCACACAGCTGCTCTTTCGCTTTTACTCTCTGCCTCACGACCAGGTGAGCCTGGAATGGGCGGATGGAGCTGTGTGCTCATTAGGAGGTGGAAGTGCTACATTGTCAGCCTTGTAAGCCACATTTAGTCTCACTCGGCTTTTGTCCCAGCTCCTCCACCTTCCACTTTATGGCCCATACCTGTGCTGGCAGGTCTTGATTCTCTCGACTCAGATATTGATGTTCTTGACTCATTTGTTGTAATACTGACAGATACATCCAGGCCACACTTCCAGCAGCATTCTGGTGACTCACCACTATGTTGTTTTCCAACAACTTCAATGCATACTGAATGCTGGCGGGTGTGGGGCCCACTGACTCCCAGTCTCCAGGAGAGACCACATGGCCAGGTACACAGCCACTGAGTACTAAAGGAACGTAGAGGGCCACACATCCCACAGCACCGAGTCATCCATGGGAGCTGAAGGAGTACTCACCTCATCCTGCTGATTGTGCCAGGTGCCAGCCACGGGAATCTGCAGAGGGCATTGCCAGGTGAGATGCCCAGTTGGAAGAAGGCACATGGAGCCAACTTGGGTTGAGCTTTACAAGCTGAAGCTTTATTGGTACACACACCTGCTTACATACTGTAATCAGGGTTTGCTGAGCATGATCAGAAGAGGATAGTGAACGCGCCATCAGCTACCTCTGAGCTCACCATCATGTGTTTAACTTCTGGGCCCCTTACTTTGTGCTGACCAGGCTGTGGGCCTTGTTATCAAGATGGCCTTGCTGTTAAAAAAAACAAACAAACAACAAAAAAAAAAACACTGCGCTTAATGTTTTGCACTGGTTACTTGTTTCCATATGTGCAGGGTGTGTAGGCTGAGCTCCCAGACTACTCTATTTTGGAGAGGAGCCAGTCTTTTCCCCATAGGATGGTACTTCCCATACAATAAGGTTTTCAGTATTATTTGGGCCCCCTCCATATGTGGCTATTTGCACACAATCCCAAGAGGGGCAAAAGAACTGGTCAGATTAATTTCATTTTTGATAGGCTGGGTTTCCTGGGCAAAGGTAAAAATCAACAGTCCTGAATTTTCCTATTATCCTATAACAGGGAATGAATTTTGCTGGAGGAAAGAAATTATCCAGGCTCATTTGAGGTAACAGGAGAGTTCCCTCAGTCCAATTAATGGAGTTGTAAACTTGTCCATTAGTAAAAGCATTTTTTAGGGGACCCTGGAATAAGTTAAATCAGAAATGGTGCAAAACAGCAGAGAGAAAGACACAAGCAGTCTTAGATGCAGGTCAATCTTAGCTTCAGAAGATCTGGTCCAGGCTTGAGTCTCCATGCTGAGCCTGCAAGCTTCTTAACCTTAATGGCTTTTATTTGGGAATGATGAATCCAGGTGAGACTACCACTGAATTTGATGGCTGTGGGAGTGGTGAGATGGCAATGTGGTTCTATCCAGGCAGGGGTGAGTCCTTTCTTTTTGAACTTTTGACATAGGTCATGTCACCAGTTTGGAATGGGTGGCACGGTATTGAGAGGGTAATGGCAAAACCACATGGATGTGAGTCTGAACTGTAGTCTGGACCTGCTGGAAAGACTGAAGATATTTTAATAGAGACTGATTTGTAATTTTCCAACTACAGGGTACTGGAGTCTGGGTAATAAGGGAGGAGACTGCCCAATAACTAATAGAGGGTGAATCCTGCCTTATAGGGAGTACATCAGACTGGAAGAAGAGTTAATAGGAACACATTGACCCAGGTATCACTGTCTCCAGAATTAATTTATTCTAAGTTGACTTTGTGGTTCAGTTTATGCATTCAACTTGTCCCAGACTCTGGGGCTGATAGATGCAGTGTAGTTTGCATTCAATTCCTAGCACCTTCCCAGAACTCTGAGCCAAGGAAGAGGTGAAATAGGGACCATTGTGAGAGCCAATTGAGAGAGGCAGCCTGAACCTTGGAATAATCTCGTGTAATAACATTTTTTTTTTGCTGCAACAAGGGCAGTTTCCGATTTAGTAACCTTTTCTTCTACCTGTCTAGAAAAAGTGTCTACTAAGACTAAGATATACTTATAGCCTGACTGGTGGGGTTTTACCTCAGTGAAGTCAATTTCCCAATGTTCACCAGGGGCAAATTCTCTTAATCAGATGCCCAAGGCCCTCTGGGGCCCTTGCTCTGAGTTGACCTGGTTACATGCTGGGCATCAGTGGGCTACCTCAGTGGTCAAGAGCTAGAGGTTGGGGATATCATACCATGGAGATGGGAGTTCACGTAACTTTGTTTCACCAAGGTGGGTGGTAGCATGAAGCTAGTTGATGAAAAATCTTCTGGTTTCTTCTGGAGTTCCCTAGTGTCCACTATTCATCAGGGCTTTTATGTGGGCTGTGAGGAATGGGGAAAAGCTTGGAATGGAGGGAAGTTTTAAGCAAAAGAGGGGCCAAAGGTTTAACCAGCTCCAGGGCTGATTCACCAGTCAGTTTCCTTGGCCCTCTGGAGTGTTGGTTTTTTGGTGTCTGCAATAGTTGATGCTCGCAACCTTTTTGGGGAGGCAAATCACCTCAAGGAAGGCTAGAATTTCCTCCTTGTTTTTAACAGCCTTTCTTGAAGCCATTGAAATCATAGCATAGACATGAACAGTGACAAAAGAGTACCAGCCATCAGTGTACATGATGACCTGCTTTTCTTTTCCCACCTCAGAGCCTCGGCCAGTGCAACGAGCTTGGCCAACTGGGCTTATGTACCTTGTGGTAGAACATGTGTCTAGATGACTTGTTTTTTAGTGGTGACAGCTGCTTTTGGTTCCATTGTCCAGAAAACTGTTGCCTTCAGTGAGGAGGGTGGCCTCTGCGTTTGGCCAGAGGGACTCTCAGAGATCAGAGCAGCTCTCCTGTGCTATATCCAACACATCTTCACAGACATAAATTGGGGTTTGTAGGCTGTCATACGGTAGCAACATTTCAGGTTGAGACTTGGGCAGAGGAGAAAGTCAAGAAGGTTGATCAAGGAGGATGCTCTGGTGTTGAGTAATGTGGGCACTTGACATCCATGTACCAGTGGCATGTCTCAGTAGGCCCTCTACCACATGTGGGGCACTGAGAATTGGGTCTTGACCAGGGTCAGTTTATAAGCTTCTTTTACCAAGAGGGCAGTAGCAGCTATGGTGCACAGAAAGATCAGCCAACCAGAGTCTACAGGGTCCAATCTTTTAGAAACTTGTGCCACCCTCCATGTCCAAGGATCCAAAGTTTGAGTGAGTACTCCCTTTAGCTTTGCCACTTACCTCATGTATGTAACAGCTTGGTGATGTCTGGGAGTGTCCGGGCAGGAGCAGCCTTTAAAGCTTGGGAGGCTTGTTCTTCCCAATCTGTCCATGTCAAGGGTTGAGTTCCTCCTGCAGGGGCTGAGTAGAGGGGCTTGGCAATTTTAGCAAATCCAGGAATCCAGAGGCAGCAGTATCCAGCTGCCCCCAACAATTCTCATACATTTTTTTTTTTTGTGTGTGTGGTGTGCTTCAGATCTGGAGAATGGCTTCCTTCTAGGCTGCAGAGAGGATTCATTTACCTTGAGTGAGTTCATCCCCCAGGTATGTGATCCTCTCAGTGCAGATTTGTGCTTTCTTTTCAGAGACTTGATAACCCAGTTCTCGTAGCAGCAGGAGCAAGTCTCCTGTGTCCTATAGGCATTGTTGATAATTTGGAACAGCCAACAAGAGATCATCTGCATATTGGAAGAGAATGCTGTCCAAGTGTTCTGCCTGAGAAACCTGTAAATCCTTCTGTAATGTTTCCACAAAAGGGTTGGGGAGTTTTTGAACCCTTAGGATAGCCAAATCTAACTGAATTGTTGGCTGTCTCAAGTAATTATGATTTTCATACTACAGTACCCTTTTAGTTTCTGTAACATTTTCTGGATGTCTGGAGCTGCCTGGGTCACAAAAGCCAAATTAAGGGCATGAGAGTTTTCTGGGGCCAAAGGATCAAGTGGGGTATATGTACAAAATGTATCCTGGAGGTGTTCCAAGAAACCTCCAAGTGATTCCTCTGGTCCCCAAGTAACCTCGGTTGTCTTAGAGAGATTAATGGATTTTTGGGCCACCCTTTCCCTTGCCTGACAGTAGGTGATAGTGATAAGTGGCCAACAAGCAATCCCATTTTTGAATTAGGGTTCCAGTCAGGAGGGATAGTGAGGAATATTTTGCTCAAGAGTATCTGATTTTCTTCTCGGTCTTCGGAACCTAAGCCTGGATAGCTTTTCTAGACTCTGGCAGGATGTGTTCCCTTTCTTCAGAGGTAAAAATGGTGATAAGCTGCTGTTGGCAATCTTCCCCAGTGATAAGGTGGGTGTTCAGGATAGACTCCACAAGGGAAGGAAGCGATTGTAGCTTATCAGAGAATGGCAGGTTTTGACTTCTTCGGTTATAAAGGTCTGCTGTAGAGTATGGCGTACAAACTAAGAAGGGTCACGTATGAGCACCTCCCTCCAGCAGAGGGGCTGTCTGCCTCAAGGGCAGGACAGTAGCTGGGTCATGGAAGTGAAGGCAGCATAGAAGAGGAGATACCTGAGGTGGCAAAGGAGAATTATCTGTGGAGTGAACTGGTAAAGAGAACGGTGAGGTCTCTGAGGCAGAAGGGGGGAACGAAACAGACTGGGGTGATGAAGAAACAGTTGGGAGGGTAGGAAGGGTTTGAGGGAAACAGAGTTGAAGGAGGTCCAGGTAGATTTGGAGTGGAGTGGTAAGGAGGAGAGAGAAATCCTGAGGGGTCCTGAAGGACAGGCTTTGGGAGTCTTTTTAAATGAGTTTTAACAGCAAAGAGAAAGATTGGGTTTGAATCAGAAAGATGATCATAACAGAAAATACCTTTATTTTCTTTGATCTAATACTTCTGCTACTTTTCAATGAACACTAGACAATATAGCATTCCCATTATTATGTGGAAATTAAAAGGCAAAAAAGAAAAAACTACAATAAAACTTTTTTTGTCACCCATGGCAAAAAAATGGCTTATCCGCAGCAAAAACAAAAAAACTACAAATAAAACTTTATTAAAAAGGCCAAAAGACTGGAAACATTTTTATAATTTTCTTTATAATCTTTCTCTTTGCTTTGTAAACATTAGAATAAAATCCCAAAAGTAACAAGAATACAATCTTTCTATTCAAAAGAACAAACACTTTAATCTTTACATTTTGCCTCAGTAAACTTTAGAACCTTTAAGAGATACATAAGATCTTTATCCGTGTTGCTTTTACTAAACGTGTGCCTAACTAAAGACGGTGGCACCCGTGATTGTCTTTGGCACTTAAAGATGATGGCCAGACACGTGGTCCCTGGCAAAGATATAGACTAAACACATGGTTCTCAATCCTCGTCTTTTTCTTCATAAAAAGAAAAAAATGCCAAAAGAGAGCACTGTTCCAGTACCCTTGGACAGGCAGACATGTGTCCAAAAAGGCTGCCAGGAATTTTTCCCTGTCCTTTCCTAATTTTACTAGACATATCAAAGAAAAAAACATTGGAAAAGCATTTAAAAATAAGAGAAATAAATGCAACATAACAGACAGTTCCCAAACAATTTCCTTTAAATGTAACATACTGTGATATTTTCCAAGTAACAATTATTTCTAACCAAATGTAACATTCTTAAACAATTTCCTTTTCTTTTTTCTACTATTTTTATTAATACACATATGCAATACATGTTGACAATTAACTTGAGTGTTTGTGCACAAATATATATAATATCAACATTACAATCACTTCCCATTTTTGACCCTCCCACCCCCTCCCTATCCCTGCCCCCAACTCTGGCTATCTCATCATGTGGTTCTACAGAATGTCTGTGTTCTGGGTTTCCCAAGTCAGAGAGACTATACAGTACTTAACATATTTAATCTTCCACATCTAAATCATTTCACTTAAGTCACCACTCTAACTCAGCTTCCTATTCCTCGAATGGGCTGCAGTGGTCATCTTGATGCCTCTTCTCTGAGTCCAGCTGATCCCTTTATTGGAATATTTGCCAAATGTTCTTTTTTTCCCTATATTTTGCTATATCTTTGTTGATATTCTTAAACCTGGCCTTACCCACCAGTCCACATTAGAAAATAACTACAAGCATGTAATTCAAAAGACTAGTAAATATGAGAAAGAAGAAAAGTTATGTTTCAATTATCCCAATAAAACTGAATGATATAAAGATAACCCTGTAAATGTACACACAGGTACCTACCAGTATTCAGCTAAGGCATGTGGAATTTCCTTTTCTTAAACCATATAGTTTTTGGTTAATGGAAGAAACATGGTCTGAATATCCCCGGGGCCCAGACATCTTCTACCCAACAGCCTGGGCAACTTGAAGATCAAAAGAACCTGTGGAAGGCCAACAACATCAAAATCATAAAAATTAATACAAGATAGTTCCCTAGAAAAAGAGCTGCACAGAGACCCACTTAAAAAGTTGACATTATCATCAAAAGCGACCTGATAAACGCAGCTAAAAGAGGAACACCGTAACAAACAAACAAACAAAAGTCCGGGGGAAGATCAGAAATCCTGAAGAAATAACAAAAGTGGGGAGGGAAAATGAGCAGCCCGGGAAGATGCTCCAGGTCAACTGCAGACAGCAGTGGGACCCCAGCAACCACAGAAGGAGGAAAGCCCACCCAGAGTCTGGAACCTCAGGGAGATGTAAGCACAGATCTGGGAGAAAAGGTAATTGACAGCAGCTGGTAACCCCAGCCTCCAGAAATGAGCTGGCATAAAGTGCAAGAAGCAAATGCACTAAGAGCTTCCCCTAGAAAAGACTCCCAGAGCCTAGACTGGCTTGGGAGAAGCAATGCTTGGCAGCCATAACAGGAAGTGACATTGACAGGAGCCATTTTATTTAAAAAAAAATGAGACCAAGCCTGAACTGTTTAAATTAGAAGAAGGCTCAGATGAGTACAACAGAGTTTTGGGGGACACTCTTAAACAGTGCCCAGAAAGAAACTAGCACAATAAACAGTTGAGGAGAGGAGAGAAAGGCTGCTGATCTCTTGAATAGCTGGGGAGGAGGAAGTGGGAGCCCCCCTGAGAGCGGAGAACACCGTCCTTAGGGGATGGAAGCCAGGACAGCGGGAGAGCTTTGCTGAAGGGCCTGGAGGTGGGCAAGACACCTGAGGTGCCATCGGACTGTTAGGTCCTCCCTCATCGCCTATTCAGGGCACAGAAATCAGAGGAATTTTGGGTTCCCCCCACACACCCTCATGCCCATTCACAGAAATCTCTTGGCTAGAGCCTT
This sequence comes from Ctenodactylus gundi, assembly GCA_004027205.1. Lineage (NCBI taxonomy): Eukaryota > Metazoa > Chordata > Mammalia > Rodentia > Ctenodactylidae > Ctenodactylus > Ctenodactylus gundi. The sequence goes on from PVKB01000066.1 coordinate 20,505, forward strand.
TATAGTGAGGAAATTGGCTTACAGTTTTCTTTCTTTGTTGGGTCTTTGCCTGGTTCGGGAATCAAGATGATACTTGCTTCCAGGAAGGAGTTGGGCAGTGTTCTGTCTCTTTCAATTTCATGGAAGAGTTTAAGGAGCATTGCCGCTAACTCTTCCCTAATGTTCTGATAAAATTCTGCAGTGAATCCATCAGGTCCTGGGTTTTTCTTTGCTGGTATATCCTTTATTCCTGCCTCAATTTCCTCCCTGGTTATTCCTCTGTTCAGGGTTTCAATATCTTCTAGGATCAACTTTGGTGTATCATATGTGTCAAGGAATTTATCAATTTCTTCTGAGTTTGTGAACTTGTTGGAATATAGTTTTTCATAATAGATTCATATAATTCTCTAGATTTCAACAGTGTGTTGTGATTTCATCTTTTTCATTTCTAATTGCATTCCTCTGGCTTTTTCTTTCCTTCTTTTGATGATTTGGCTAGAGGTTTATCAGTCCTATATATTCTTTTGAAGAACCAACTCTTTGATTCATTGATCTTTTCTATTGTCTTTTTAGTCACAATTTCATTGATCTCTGCTCTGATTCTTATAATCTTCTTCTTTCTACTACCTTTGGATTTGATTTGTTCTTGTTTCTCACGAACTGAGCTGCATCATAAGATTATTAATTTCAGATTGCTCTATTTTTTCATATGTGCATGCATATCTATACAATCCCCTCTTAGTATGGACTTCATTGTGTCCTACAGATTCTGGTATGATGCACTTCCGTTGTCATTTGACTTTAGGAAGTTCTTGATTTCTTTCTTGGTTTCATCTGTGATCCAGTTCTTGTTCAACAGTGTATTGTTGAATCTCCATGTATTTGAATAGTTTCTGTAGTTACTTTTGCTATTGATTTCTAGTTTTATTCCACTATGATATGTAACTATCAGGGAATGATTTCAGTTCTTTTGTATTGATTTAAGCATGTCTTTGTCCATGGGGATGGTCTATTTTGGAAAAAATGCCATGTGCTGCTGAGAAAAAGTGTATTCAGTTCACTTTGGAAAGCATAGTCTGTAGATATCTGTTAAACCCATTTGCTCCATGGCGTGATTTAGCTCTGATGTCTCTTTGTTGATTTTCTGTCTGGTTTCTCTGTCTAGTTGCGAGTGTGGAGTATTGAAGTCCCATAGTATGATTGTACTGGGGCCTAATTGGTCCTTCATGTCCAATCGTTTCTGTATGTAACTGGTGAGCCTACATTGGTGCATATATGTTTATAAGCTCTTCCTGTTGGATTTTTCCTTTTACCAGAATATAGTGATCATCTTTGTCTCTTCTGATCTTCTTTGGTTTAAAGTGCACTGTGTCTAAGAATAGTATAGTATAGTATAGTATAGTATAGTATAGCTAGCTACTTCTGCTTGTTTCTGGGCTCCAGTAACATGTAGTATTAGTTTCCAGACTTCTACCTTCAATTTGTGTGCTTCTTTGTGGGTGAGGTGTGTCTCTTGCAGAAGTGATATATATATATATATATATATATATATATATATATATATATATATATATGTGTGTGTGCACAAAATAGTCACATCTCTTGTAAACATTATGTAGTGTGTGTGTGTGTGTGTGTGTGTGTGTGTGTGTGTGTGTGTGTGTAAATACATAAATGGTGGGAAAAAAGGCATTCCAACATAGGTGACATCTTGCAGAAACTGCATACTGCCTCCTGGGACTTGCCTGCCTGATAAGTTACTGTTTTTGTCTCTTGGAACTCTCCTTTCTGGGTTTTGGCCGTCCTCCCTTTTCCTCTTGACTGCTTCTTTGTCTTTTCTGAAGTTTTTACTCTTCCTCTCTCTCCCTCTCTCTCTCTCCCTCTCTCTCTCTCTCTCTCTCTCTCTCTCTCTCTCTCTCTCTCTCTCTCTCTCTCTCGGGGTGGCTAGAGTTCTTCTTACTTGCTCCCAGCACTTCTTCTTTAGATGACAGCGATGACTACAATGATGATGATTACATTGACGACGATTGCTACTATTCTCGCTACCATCCTGTGGCCTCAGCATCACTGAATCTCTCAGGTGCAGCATTGTCAGACCTAAGGATTTGCTTCACAAGCCACATCTGTAAATCCACCTAGAAACTACATGGTTGGATTGCCAGGCATGGGGGGGGGGCATCCAACCGTAAGAGCTTCACCTGGCCACTCTTACGTGCACCTGTGATGTCCTGAAACTCATGAGCCCCTCCTCCTTCCATGATGGAATGTCCTAATTTAGAGGACTTGCTATACAACATCCTACCCCCTTTCTCTGTTTCTTACATTCTTTCTGCCACCTCTTTTGTGATATTCCTTGAGCCTTTGAAGGTGTAAGATGCTTGTCAATCTATGGCTATGTACTGGCTCATTATGCCATGGCAACAGTCACTTAGTTTCAGTATCTTGACCGGTTGTATCAGTGATATACCTTACATGGACAAATAGTGGGGTCATGAGGGTAACCTTGGGGAAGTACTTGGAAGACCCATGTTCATCCATTCCAACTGAATGAAAACTGGACTTGGGATCCAGCAGCTAAGGGAATACTGAGGAATGCATTAGGAAGGTCTAATGCAGCATGGAAAGATCCCATCATTTACACTGGTTATGTCATCAAAAGAGTAATGTTGGGCACAGCAGCATGGAAGGAGGGTGCTGCCTCATTTAATTCTCCATGACATGCAGATGTGACTCTACAGCACACCACCCTCAGGATATTCTGCAGGGAGAAAAACACGCAGTATACTCCTGGAGGGGATTAACTGCTCAATCCTAGGACAAATCTCTTCTTTTTCACCTACTGCTGCCTGTTGTTCCTGGTGCTTTATTTATCATTCTCTCTCTTCTTTATTTTTTAAAATCAGAGACTAGCAGCTATATCTTCCTTCCTTCCTTCCTTCCTTCCTTCCTTCCTTCCTTCCTTCCTTTCTTTCTTTTCTTCTGACAATGTCATGCCTTCTAGTCCGGGCTTGTCCCAAACTCACTATATAGGCAAGGCTGGCATCAAATTCATGACAATCCTCCTGCCTCAGCCTCCCAAGTGCTGGGAATGTGTGTGCCATCACACGTGGCTTCTGTGGTGTTGGGAGATCTAACTCAGGGCCTGGCACTTGCTAGGCAAGCACTCTAACCACTGAGCTACGTCCCCAGACCCTGTCCTTTTTAAAATTACTATTCTCTCTTCTTTATATGCTGACTCATGCATGCTGCTCCCAGACGCTGCAGTAAATTCAGTTTGGTACTGGCAGCATTTGCTATCAGCCATCTCAGGAAGTATGTAACTTCTACAGCAACCGCCACATCAGGGCTTTCCCAGTGGATGCTTCGCCCTCACAGAGACCAATCTCAGTTCCGTGTCCCAGCACCCATTTCAGGGGACGTGCAGTGGCTCCTCCCAACTCGTCCATGGTCCCATCTACGTCTGTTTAGGCATCAAGCGTTGCAGGAATAACTTTCTCTGAGGAGATGATGAACATCATTATCTATTCATATCAAATAGGGCACAGCAGTTGTACCAAATCAACAACTGTACTGATGTCCAAATTGATGAATCAATGAGTTTAACTGTCATTACATACTTATGAGTTACCTACAGGGGTTACAGAGGCATAGATGAGGGCTACTTAGAGGAGCATGGGTGAGGCGCCCCTTAGAAGCCTAAGGGTAACTCAAAAGGCAATTTCATTACCGAAAAGCCCACTCTAGTTACTATTTTTGTCTCCGAGGATTTGCCTTTCTCAGCAATAGCTTCTTGTCCTCTTCCTCCTCTTCCTCTTCTTCGTCCTCCTCCTCCTCCTCCTTCTCTTTCTCTTCCTCTTCCTTCCTTTTTCGCCTCTTCTTCAAAGATGTTTCTGAATGTGAATCTATGCACTGTGTGATCTGTAGGGAAATGATGCCTAGCCAAATAAAAGATATTTGAAGTTATTTTGTAGAGTAGAATTAAAATTATCCCCCACATTAGTGTGCATTCCCTTAACTCACATCTACTTACACAGCTCTATGAGGAGACAGAGGCAGAGCATAAGCATCTCACTTATCACTGAAATGAGAGGACTTTCTGAAGGTGGACCATGGGCCAGAGTTTTTCACTAAGGAGACTCACTTCAGAGATTTCTTTTAGAAAAACAGCTACCATGGCAACTCATTTTAGTGACAGAGAATTTGCCACAAAACTTCCTTAATTATGTGATATACTCAACCTACTCAGCGAACCCAATCTGTCGCTTCGGGGAGAATGGCAACTGTTCTCGAGTTGGCAAAGTAGCCGCATTTAAATTCAAACTGAAATTAAGGGGACAACAAGCGCACATTGGGATTTTTGACATGTTTCAAGCATTAGCTGAGATTTTGAAGGAGACAGAAACTTCTTTCTCCTAGTTGGTACCCAAACGCTTATATCAGCTTTCAAGAGTTCGAGTGTTATTTTCAACCCAAGAATTCTGAAAAATGGGTCCTCGACCCATAAACCTGGTGAATCAACCTTATCTGGGCTAGAATCAACTGCTTCAGATCACAAATCTTTTGCCTTAAAAGAATATTTGAATCAAATATTCAAAATTCAAAAGAATATTTGAATCAAATATTCAAAATTCAAAAGAATATTTGAATCAAATATTCAAAATTCAAAAGAATATTTGAATTTTAAACATCCATGAATCTTGGATCAAAGTAAGGTAGATCACAAGTTTGCCACAATGTCATTTTAAACATCTTATCTTTGTTGAGCAGGGTTTTCTGTAATGACAGTGAACCAAAACGAGGCGATGGAGTAAACTGGAGATAAGCAACATGCTTTGGGTGTCACTACCTACCATCACCCCCAGATGGGACCATCTAGTTTCAGGAAAACAAGCTCAGGGTTCCAATTAATTCTGCACGACAGTGACTTATACAATTATTTCATTTTCTATTACAATGTAACAATAAAAGAATCAAAGTGCAAAATAAATTTAACGTGTTTGAATTGTCCTGAAACTACTTTCTTTCACGTCTGTCTGTGAAAAAAAGTTGTCTTTCCACAAACTCTTTTTTTCGGGTTGAAGGTTGAAGATTATTGTAAAGACAGAGGAAGGCAAAATGGCCTGTGCTCAACTGTAACTAGGGAGATGGATGAGAAATGGCCTGTGTCAGCCTCCAGCATAGTAGAGAAGCAGGTGACAAAATGCCTAGTGTCTGCCAAATTCTCGTTTTTCCAGGAGAAACTTCAGGGTGTTCCTCCTAGGTTAAGTTAAACTGTTATTTAACCTTGGCCGTGTTGGGCACATGCTGATGTAGAGGGGCCTTAGGGCATCCTGGCAGGCCATCTTCTTTACAGTGTCTGGCACTAAACAAAAGGCTATATGTAGGGTACCTACTTGAATCACATGTATGATGCCACCTTTTGAACTGTGGATGCGTTTTTCCTAGTTGAGTCTTGACAAAAGATGAGTTAATTCCTTTATGCATATCAAGAATTATCTGTGATATTAAAAATGAAAAATAATGGCACATAGTCCTTACCTTGGGAGATATCACACTCAAGTAGTTAGAGAAAATGAACAGAAAAGCATTTTTAAAAACTGGAACCTCACATAAGTGATGTTAACAGTGGTGTTAAAACTGGCAAGTTTAAATTAACCGCACCGATTAAACGTAACCATTTAAGTAATTTTAAAATTACTACCTCCAAAAAGTGAGGGAGTTTTTCTTTTTATCACCATGCACCATGCTTTCTCAGTATTCTTTCTGGAGGACTTTCAATTGATGAATAAACTGTTTTGCAGACATTTCAGAACCCTTCTCCCCAAGTGAAACAATCTGTACAAATTACATGTTGCATAGATTACAGATTTTCTTTATACACAAATGCAAATTATCATATTATTTTAACCTATTTGCCCACAGTAAAAACCATCTGTCATGAAAAATGATGAATATATCCTGTGATATTCTAGTGAAGAGTTACAGTTTTACCCGAAAGATTTATATTATTTGGCAAAATAGCAAACTCTAGATGGGGCATTGGATTCTTGGTTGACTCACGGACTATGAAATAGTGCCCCGCCCTTACCTCTTTCACATCTTACCTTCCGTAGTGGATAGAATTATTTAATATGAGTTTGATGTACAATTAACCTTTTACGAACATTTAGAATTTAGGTTCAGTCATTGCCTAAAACACTGTGACAGGGAGCCTTACACACTCAATTCAAACTTCAACATTTTTTCTCTCTTTAGATAACGTGTACTTGATTGTGAGGCAGCTATTCAGTTTTCAATAGCCACATTCAGGGATATGCTGACAGGATTGTGTAAGTCCAGACGAAATGGTTAGAGAAATAGAGGCAATGTCATCTCAGAAACTCGTTTATCTATAAAAATCTATTTTGGTACATGGTAGTTCATTTAATAAGGCTGAATTCTCCACTTTAGTTCCACTTTCTGTAACTCAAGGATTCTTCTCTTGGCAAGAACAAGCTGAAGCTTACCCTTGAAGGCAAAGGTGGTTAATGCTAATTCTAAACTTAGATTCAAATTGAGAAACTGATACACAAAAACCCAGCATGGCCTTTCTGTGTTTTCACCATTTGAAAATTAGAACCCTACAGACTCCTTCACCATTCACCGTCCTTTAAAAAATTTTCTTGGTACTCAAGATTGCTCAAGTCTATTTCACCTTGTAATTTCACGCTTTCAAATGAAAACTTAAAGTTATAAAGTGTATACACACCTTCTTTAAAATAATATTGCCATTTGACTTATTTGGAAATTAGGCTTTCATACCAGAATTTTACACCAGAAGATAAATGTTATGAATTAAACTTTCTTTTGAAAACTTTAATGACAGAAAACTCGAGCCTTATGCATGGCTTCAAAGGCTACCGAGAACATTTATTGAGCCATCACTAAAGAAATCTAAAAATTCTACATACTGGAGATGAGACCATGAGAGAAAAAAGAAAAATGAATGTTTCAGATATTTCTCATTTTACAAGTCAAAGCAACTTCCTTCTTGACCAATAATAATCTGTTATAAACCAGTCCTATAGATAGAGAAGGTCATTTGTGCTATTAACACTTTATGTGTCTACTTTTTCAGGAATGGAATCAATTTGTTTAACAATTTCTTTTATCCCAAATCCTTAAATTTAATATTGTTGCCACCAAGTATAAGAAAATCTGGGTTATTCTCCACTGCATAAGCAATACCATACCTCTGTTATTCTCAAAACTACTGTCTAGACACTTCCCTCTTATAATTAAACACTCATCTTCCATATTTTAACAGCATGTATTAATATTCAATGAATTTATTGTGCCACATGTCCATCTAAGCTTTCTTGTAGGTATTTCAAAATAGGTCCAAGAGAAAACGCCTGCTGCAGGTTTATGTAGGAGTATTGACCTGTAAGGACATAAACTTTGTATTAAAGGCTTAGACTAGCTATTGTTGGGCTTAGTGAAGAAAAAGAACTGGAGAAAAAGGTGGAATTGCCATACATTTGTAGGTTAGTTAAATGTCATTATCTCTAGCTGGGATATTAAAAAATATTTTTACTAGTACATACTCTAAAAGTTAATGTCATTACTAAAAATCAACTACCCTACTAACAATCAGCCCATTCACTAGCAAAGAAGAAACTCAACTCAAATACTTAAAAGAAAAGATAATACTACCAAAATTGCCCCACCTATCAACAAGAAGGGGAAAAATGCAATTGCTTTAAAGAAAACTTAGTATTTCTCACAAAGAAAACAATGGTCCAACACTGGACTAACAGCAGCATGAAGGCAATGTCTAGGAATGAGCATCACACATGAAGCCTTTAAAAACCCACTAAACTTGTCTGTGAGTCAGAGAACAAAATATTGCTGCTGCTTGTTTTTGTGTTTTGAAACAATAGTTGTAAGCTCTGCCCTTCGATATGGAAGCTGGACATTAGAGAAAAACTATGATTTTTTAAATCATCCAAAATCCTAATTTTGGGGGAGGTCATACATTTGAACTGTAGAACTCAGCAGATCTACCCTTTTCTCCCTTCAATACAATCAACTCACAAATATAGAGAACTAAAACAATCCAAACATGATTATTTTTTAAAGTTCTTGAAAGTACCAACACTTGTAGAGTGGGAAAAAGAAAAAAAATCAAGAACAAGGAGAAGGTAAAGCTTAATAAAGAGAAGGGCAAAATCACTGGGCCCCTCTTTTATCTGGACACTAGCAAGTTCACTTGTAATTCATTCAGTTGTATGTATTTTGTGCATCTACATCTTGACCAGAAGGGATTTTGAGTTTTTTCTGAAGCCCATGAGTAGGCTCTGTCGTCTTGTAGTAGGTCTTCATCTCAAAGCCAAACTTCCTGACTCCATTGCTAGTCGGGACATGCAGAGAGATTTCAAAAGTGCCATCTTTTTCACAGATGTTTAAGGCATGGTTTAGCATTTTAGTTCCTAGCCTTTGGTAAGGTGCAAGACATTATAGTGTAATGATGTAAAGTCTCTTCAGATTCGATGAATGATCCATTCTGCAGCATATAACAATACCTACAATAATACCTTTAAAATGCACAAATTTCGCTAGCTCACCAACCTCCAGCACATAGAACTTGTCGTATATTATAGATGACTGGAAAGATGACCTGATTTAATCTCTTCAACTGTTTATAACTGTGTGAAGTTACATCTCCTGGCTCATTCTGACCTTTCATCATCCCTGCCTACTGAGGTTGACCTTGCCACTGCTATCAATGCAGTTGTCCTCACACCCCTGAGCTCTCGGTGTTCTCACTTAGGGCCACTCAATCCAAGCTGGCCTCCTTGCCTACGGCAGGGAGCTAAGGGGTTTACAGGCCATGAAAGTTGACTGTGGCCCTGAATCTGCTGCTGGACAGGTGAGTAGAGGACATCTCTGACCACCAAGTGGTATAACTTCTCCACATGTGCATACTGGACACTGGCCCCCTCCTGATGCAGCTGTCAGGCACACTCCCTGCATATATATATATATATATATATATATATATATATATATATATATATATATAATGATCCAGTAAGTTTTTTAAAAAGAAGAAAAAGAAAAAAAATATGAATAATGTGGTCTAGAAGCAGGAGTCAAATACAGGGAGAGAACTCATCAGAGTGAGAATTCAGGTTAATGTCCACTGATGTCTAGGTTTTGTACTTGAGTTAGCTGACAAGACCAGGTGACATTTATATCTTATATCTAAGAGATAAGGCTGGAGGAATGACTCAGAGATTAAATGCTCACCAAGCAAGCTCCAGGCCTTGGATTCTACTCCCCAGCCCCATACAAGCCAGGCATATAGTCCCAGCACTTGGGAGGCCGAGATGAGGTTGTACGTTCAAGGCAAGCCTGAGCTAGATAGTGAGTTCAGGACCAGAGTGGGTCACAGAGTGACCCAGCTGCACAATCTCTTCTCATGGACTTATTTTAAAATTAAGAATATCATTAAACACTGCCCATTCACCTTAGCTAGGAGAGGAAGGAGCATTCCAACAATGGAAAGGAGGCCACAGGAAGGTCAGAAATCCTGAAGACTTGTCAGAATTGGAGGAAATCAGCAGCCCTGGAAGCTGCTTCATTGGCCTAGAGCTGTCATTATCCACAGATGGAGTAAAGTCTGGAGCCCAGAACCTCTGATTGAGTTAAGCATGAATTCAGAGGAAGTGAGAATTGACAGCAGCTGGTAGCCCCAGTCTCCAAAGAGTAATGTGAACTGCAAACACACTCTGAGCTTCCCCTAGAAAAGGCCTCTCAGAGCCTAGACCAGAAGCAGTTCCCAGCAGTCATTGCAGGCAGTGAGATAGGCAGGAGCCATTTTTTTTTAAAAGAACTGAAACATGAGCTATTTAGAGTTTAAAAAAAGGCTCAGAAGAACACATCATGGTTTTGGGGTCACTCTTTTTTTGAGACAGGGTCTCACTCTATAGCCCAGGCTGGTCCTGAACTCACATATGGAGCCCAGGCTGGTCTTGGACTCATGACAATCGTCCTGTATCAGCTTCCCCAGTGCTGGGATTACAGGCATGCACCACCATGCCCAGCTTATGTGGTGCTGGGGAATTGAACTTGGGTACTTAGCGCTTGACTTAGCACTTACAAGGCAGTGCCTAGGAAGAAACTGGCACAAGAGCCTGTTGTAGAGAGAAGAGAAAGGATGCCAAACCCCTGAATGGCTTGCATGGTAGTGGGAGCATCTCTGAGGGTGCAGAGCGCTGCCCTTGTGGAAAGGAAGCCAGGACAGGTAGGAGAGCTTTGCTGAGGGGGCTGAGGTGATCATGACACCGCGGAAACCACCAGACTGCTAGGCCCGCTCTCACTGCCTACAATAAGCACAGAACTCAGAGGATGTTCAGCCCCTCCATACATCCTCATACCCATTCAGGGAAACCCCTCGCTAGGCCTTCACTTTACTTCACTTTAGAGAAGTTCTTCAACAGCAGAAGCATGAGAAGAATACAAGGCAACAGGACACACATCGAAATGTCTGAGACCCCAGAAACTAATGTCATGGGTCCTGAAATAGTGGAACTCATAGGGACAGAGGGTAAAAAGCAAATAAACAAGTTCAATAAATACATACAACTTCAGTATTTCTGATATCCTTAAAGAAATGCAAGTAATGTTCAACAAGTTTAAAGAGTAACTTACTAAACAAACAGTGGTCCTAATGGAGACAAAGCTTACTGAGCACATACAAGCCACAAATAAAAAGTTGGCCGAGGCAATGTAAGATATGAAGGAACAATTTAATAGAGAAGTGAAATTTTTGGAAAAAAAAACCTAGCTTAAATTCAGGATATGAAAAATACATTAGAAAGTAAAGGAAGTCAATTCAAACATTATGAGGGGACAATTTCAGACCTTGAAGACAAGGCTGAGGGAACAAATGCTACAATTAGGTGTGACTCAAAAATTAAAAATGAACAAAGTAGCTGGATACAAAAGCTGATGGATGACTCAAAGAGAACTAACCTCAGAATTATGGGTGCAGGAGAAAGAGCAGAAGAGAACAGTGAAGGTATAAAGAATTTCTTCATTGAAAACATGCAAGAAAATTTCCCAAACTAGGAAAAAAATTAATTTTCAGGTACAAGAAGCTCATAGAAAACCAAATAAACTCAACCAGCAATAAGACTCAGCATGACATATCATAATCAAAACCTCAGACATTCAACATAAGGAGAGAATATTAAAAGTAGTAAGACAAAAATAGATATTATTTTGCCAAAGCAAACCCATTCGAATTACAACAGGTTTCTCAATGAAAACTTTAAAAGCCAGGAGATCCTGGAGCAAAATCTTTCAAGCCTTAAAAGACAGCAAATGTCAACACAGGTTGTTGTATCCAGCAAAATTATCCCTGAAAATTGAAGAAGTAAAAATTTTTCATAACCAATAAACCTAAATAAATTTGCAACCTCTAGCCCAGTATTTCAGAAAATACTTGACAGAATCTGAGAGAGAGAGAGAGAGAGGCAGCACCAAAGAACATAGAGAAAAGAAAACATCTAAAGAGAAATTGTAACAAAAAATATACATCATTTGAGTGGCATCCCATTAAAACAGTACCAGCTTTTTCATAAAATCTGTGGAACTTCCCCAATCACTATTACTTTTATTAGTATATTAGTTTGCAAAACACAATAATTGTATTCAACACAGGAAATTAGTATGAAATCTGTAAAATTTTTTTTGATGTGTATGATATGTATAGATATTTAGCTGGGGATGGAGTGGCAGAAGGCAGCGGTTTTGATTTGGGATATTACTAGTTTTAAAAACAGTAAGAGTTGGTAATAAGTGATTCTTGCAGTCTTCTCCAAGAAGCTGTGATTGAGTGGTAAAGATGAAAGGTCTCGTGGCCTTGGTTGGCTGACTAAGAACTCGGTTGGCTATTAGTTCAACCTGTGACTCTTGAATTTCACTTCTCAAATTCATGCTCTGTAACTAAGTTTGTAGTAATGATCTTACTCATTTCTTCCTGCTCCTCATTGGGAAAGAACTCATAAAAAATTCTGAAATAAGTATGCCATTAAATCTACTGCTTTATGTGTAGTATATTTTTGTGATACAGACTTAAGTTTATTTAATGTAGCAATTTGATATAGACCTAAGTTCATTTAATGTAGCAGTTCATTTATTCAGTCTTTGATGTAAGTTTAGCCTAAGAAAATGGATTGATGTAATGATAATCTGAATGTCTTTTGAATGTACACACATTTACTTTTCAGTACTCAGCTAAGGAATTTGAAATTCAACTTCTCGCTTTTTCTTTCTCACATTTTTCTAGCCTAATGAGTTCCATTGATATAGTTCTTTTCTTATGTAGACTGGTGGGTGAAGCCATGTTAAAGAATCTCAACAAAGATATAGTGAGGTACCCAAAAAAATATTTTTTCAGTGCATTTCTCCCGGTAAAGACGTTGCTGGTATAATAATAGCTAGGTTTTATTAAGTTAGCAGCAGGTATCATCATTCAGGCAAAAAATAAAAATGAAAACAAAAGCAACTTTGTTTTTGGGAATCAGGTTGTTGTAGGCCCTGGGCTTTCTAGGCTCTGAGGATCTGATTATAAATTATGCAGGATATAAATCGTAAGCCTTGAGCTCTTTTCCTTAATCCATGATGACTTTATTATTCTTACACTTTTGCTGCAAAACTACCAAAATATTTTTATAGGTGGCTCCACTGTTTGCATTCCCGTAACAAAGACTCTCTTTTATGATTATCCAGTCATTTTAACTGTATACACTAATGGCTTTCACTGTGAAGTTTCCATCCATCCATACATACATACATAGCACACTGATGGTATTCACCATGCCTACTATCCTGTCCGCTCTTCTTTGTCCCCCTTTCCCTCAGTCTTCTCTCCTTCTTCCTATTTCTTAATAGTTCTTTCTCTGTTTTCATAATTTTTTGTTTTTTTAATATATGGAAGAAAACATGTGATATTTATTCTTCTGTTTCTGACTAAGTTTGCTTAACATGATAACCTCCTGTTCCATTCATTTATCTGCAAATACGATTTCAGTATTTCTGAGTAAAATTCACACGCACACAAACACACACACACATACACATACGTATGTATGTATATACATATGCCAAATTTTCCCATTTATCTATTGACAGTTCTCTAGGCTGATTCCACATCTTGGCTATTGTGAATAGCACATAAGCAGGTAGGTATCTTTTTTATACTAACTTAATTCTCCTTGTGTACATACTCAGGAGGGGTAAATCCTTTCTTAACATTTTAGCAAATATCACAATATCTTTTTGCATTTTTGTGCCTGTGTCTCAGAAAGGAACAAATGAATCATTAATTCTCTGGTATGCTCCTTTGAAGCTTCCTTCTTTACTCCTGACTGGGTTACATTGATAACTCTGACTCCTGGTCCAACCTAGTGTCCCAGATGATATTCTATTAGAGAATGATGAGAATAAATTGTGGTTCCTTTTTATTTTTATTTTTGTGGTGTTAGAGATTAAACACAGTGCCTCCTGCATGCTAGGCAGGTGCTCTAACACTGAGATATACACCTCACCCTAGGATTTTGATTCTTAATATTTTGAATATATTCTCTTAGATTGAAGACTAGAGTCCCAAGCTTTCTGGTTGAAAGATATGTGTTTGTGCAAGAATCTTCCTACAGAAAAACTTCTTTGCTCTTTCCTAAGTGGGAACTTATACACTGACTCTTACCTCTGCTCGGTAAGGCCTCTCTACTCATGGAATACAAAGGCTGGGTGAGTATTCTAGTCTTCTTTTTTATTGGGTACCATTAGTTTGAAATGTAGAAGCTTTTCTGTGAACTGAAATATCACCTCAAGTTTCCGCTGACTATAGGTTCTACCACTATGGGGCTCTGCTTTGTTCTTCTTGGCGTGATTTCATGAAGATAATTTGGACCTTCAATGACTTCCCCAAACTGTGTTCTGAAGACATCTTCCTTCTTAATTGTGATTTTATTTTCCCCTTTTGCATCTTCAGTGTTCTCTTCAGCTTCCTGAAATGTGTTGGTATTTTCTTCTTCATATCCCTGTCTCTTCCATTGCCTATACACTTCATGCCAGGCTTTTCACCATCCTTCCTGCCTAACTCCCTACAATCACTTGAGCTTTTGACTTCCTAGTCTCCCATCAGAAACTTATACAGAACTCAGGAACTCTTAAACAAAACTATGTATCAGGATATGAGAAAATATTTTAAAATCTCTATAACGTAGGTAGAAAGCAAGAAAACAGGTAACATTAATTTGCCCCATATTCCAGAATCAAAATTTAGATTAAAAACATATGTTGGGGCAAATAAATGAATAAATTATTTAATACAAACTACTGAATTTTATGTTACTGCATTTATTACACCATTAAGAAGTTGGAAAAAGAATTCTGTTCACAATAGCTACAAAATGTAAATACTTAGGACTAAACTTAGCCAAGGAAGTGAAAGATCTCTGCAATAAAAACTGTGACACCTTCAAGAAAGAGGTTGAAGAGAACCTTAGAAAATAAGATACTCCTTGTTCTCAAATAGGCAGAACCATCATTGTCAAAATAGCCACACTACAGAAAATGTTATATAGATTCAATGCAATACTAATCAAAATACCAACAGCATTCTTAACTAGAAAAAAAATTTAAATTTATATAGAACAAAAAATGACCCAGAATTGCTAAGGTAATCCTTAGCAAGAGGAGCAAAGTAGAAGGTATCACAGTCCTAGACATCAAATTATATTACAAGGTGACAATGATTAAAACTACATGATACCAGCACAAAAACAGACAAGAGAGTCAATGGAACAGAATTGAGGATCTAGAAACATCCTTGTCACCTTCAATCATTTTATCTTCAACAAAGGAGCCAAAATCATTCAATGGAGAAAAGACAGCCTTCTCACCAAATGGTGCTAGGAAAACTGTTTAACAGCGTGCAGAAGCAACATGCATGTAGAATATAGATACATATCTTTCACCTTGTTCCAAAATCAAATCAAAGTGGATCAAAATTCTTGAGGTTAAAACAGAAACACTGAACTTAATGAATGTTAAAGTACGCAAAACCTAAAAATGTAGGCGTATGAAATGACTTCATAAGCACAGCACCAATTTCCCAAGAAATAACACCAGGAATCAAAAAATAGAATTACATTAAACTAAAGAGGAAACAAGCAGTAGAGTGAAGACACCGTGTACAGAATGGAAAAATAATTTGCCAGCTACTCCTTGGCCAAAGGACTAATTATTATAGAATATGCAGAGAACTTAAAAATGAAAGCTTTCAAAAGACAAGACTCAATCAAAAAGAGGTTATTGAAATGAATACACAGAAAATGTATGAAATTGCATTATTTCAGATCAAATCAAGACTTACTGCACAAAAATAACTATCATCAAGAACTGCAAAAGAACAAATTCTGACACAATTGTGGAGAAAATGAAATCATTCCACATTGCTGGTGGAATTATAAACTAGCACAGCCATGATAGAAATTAGCGGGGAGATACCTCAGAAAACTGAAAATAGAAATTCTATTTGACCCAGCTAAACCTCATCTGGATATCTTTTCAAAGAGTTAAAGACATCATATTACAGTTACCATGTTTGTAGCAGCAGGACTCATAGTAGCTACATCTTTAAAATAGATTATATGTCCATCAACAGATAAACGGATAAAGAAAATATGTTGCAATATACAGTGTAGTATTTTTCTTAAATTCTTTTCTTTCTTAAATTACTCTTTATCATTTATAAAAAGGCAAATAATTTTTGCATATTGTTCTTTTTCTCTGTAACTATGCTGAATTTTTTATAATTTATAGTAATTTTGCTCATTTCTTTTGACTTTGTATATATTTCATAAGATCATCATCCAATTTTGATGCCTTTTCTTTTTCTTGTCTATTTGACCTTGTCAGAATTTCTATGCTCAATAGCAGCGCTGAAAATGGGCATATTTGCAATTTGCATTGGTATTAATTTTATGAGATAGCTTTCAAACCTTCATTATTGAATATTGCAGTCTCTCTCTCTCTCTCTCTCTCTCTCTCTCTCTCTCTCTCTCTCTCTGTGTGTGTGTGTGTGTGTGCTTTAATAAATTAATTGTGCCCAAAAATTTGCCTTTTATTCCTGACTTTCTGCTTGTTCTTTAAATATTCATGCTCCACAGTGTTCTTTCAGTGAACTAAACATTGTGAAACCATGGAAACCTGCCATTTATCTTTTGTTCCAAATTGCTTCTTAAAGGTTTCTTAACACGGCAAATATAGTCCAATTGAAAGAGCTGGCTGCAGGTGGGCAATGACTGAGACCCTTTTAGAGTGTCTACTAGCTGTGAAGATAATAACACAGCAGCGGTCTGGTGGTGCAGGTCAGGAAAGCCAGCAGTGCAGTGCCACAGCTCAAACAAGTCAAAATCTCATCAAACAGTCGGAGCAGCACATAGGAAATGGGGCCCGGCTGTACAATTACGGCCCCAGGGCTCTCACATGCAGGAACCCAGCACAGGGGGAGCAGAAAAGAGGGTAAGCTGTAGCTCCTCCCACGTATTTACTTGCTGCTGCTTTCTGAGATGGAAGCACCCTTGATTTATAGGCACCAGGGTGAAAGGTTGTCTCTGGGGTGAGATAGACAGCCGGAGGGTGCCTTCATTGCGCATGCTAATCCTACTCATACCACCAACACTGCCATCTCATCAGCTGATGGTACAGGAGCATTAGAATGGAGCTGGAAATGTGCTGATGTTGGAATAATAGAGCGATGTCCGTGAGAAAAAGGCAGGATCGTTGCCGAGGCTAAAAAACTGCTAGCTGAAAGTCCCAGACCAGGGTCTGCTAGAGAAGTAGTGCCCTCTGCCCTGCTAAGCACTAGCTTACCGGTGGCAGGGAGACTGTGACATAGCATCAGGCTGGTAACACAGAACAGGAGAACCAGCAGAGCCACGGCTAAGGGCCACTGGAATACCATTGATCAGTGGGAGCAGTGACTAGGAGGTGGGCCAGGCTCTGTGGTCACAGCCGCAGGCGTCCCGTGTGCAGAGGAAATGGGACTGGGGTGGGCAGCTGCCCCCTCTTTGTCCGTGCACTGACTTGCTGCTCCCTGCTTCCACAGCGTCCTCACTTTGGAGGCACCCC
This sequence comes from Ctenodactylus gundi, assembly GCA_004027205.1. NCBI lineage: Eukaryota > Metazoa > Chordata > Mammalia > Rodentia > Ctenodactylidae > Ctenodactylus > Ctenodactylus gundi. The sequence goes on from PVKB01000066.1 coordinate 37,674, forward strand.
AGTGGGCGGCTGCAGCTAGGCGGCGGCGCGGCTTTCATTGCATGCGCTCATCTTTCTGGTGCTGCTACCACCACTGTCACCACTGTCACACTGCCTCACACTGGACTGGAATCAGTCCAGTACTAGTCAAAAGACTGAATGAGGGGGCTGGAGAGGTAGGGAAAAAACACAACCACAAAGGGCCAGTGAGAACCGTGAGGGCTTACACTGCCACCACCACACTGGATGTTTAATGGCCACCAAAAAAGAAAGAACAAAGGAAGAGAAGACGCAGAGCCAATAGTGGTGGCTGACATGGTAGGAAAACCTTTTCAAGGTGGCCCAAGTAGCAACTCATGGGGTCGTGCTTGCAGAGAGGAGGCCCTGAGAAGCAGCTTCTCAAGCTCTGCATTGAAAGAAAGGTGGGACAGAAGCTTGCAGCTGAACATTCCTGGGTTCTTCCGTTGAAATGCAGATTGTGGAGATAACCGCCACCACAAACCACAAACCACACATTAGCAAAATGAGACAATTCAGGAACAGGAAGTCCCCAAAAGCCCTTAATCCAACAAAGGATGCCCACGAGAGAGAATAGAAAAGGACTCAAGCCTCCAAAACTTTGAAAGTAGAAAAATGATTCTTGTAAAAGAACGTAAGACAGAGTCAACAACCTTCCCAAGATGTTTAATGAGCTTAAAAAAGATATAACTACAAAGTTCAAGGGAAAACCAATGTGTGGCTAACAGAACGACAAAAGAAATAAATGACAAATTTATTAAAGAGTTCAATAAATATGAAAAATTACTGGTAGACCATCAGGCAATGGAAACCTCATTGGAAAGTTTGGGAAATAGAATGACTCAAAATGAAGACGGAACACTGCAAGGGAAAAGAGGATGGAAATCACAGACCAGACCCTTAAGGACATTCAAATAACACTATATCAATGTGGAAATGTTTACCAACAGGTATTAGATGACTCAAATAATTTAATCACAGAATTGCAGGAATATAGGAAAAGAATAGAAACACAACAAAAAGAATGAGTACTTATTCACTGAAATCATAAGAGAAAACTTTCCATTTAGAGAAAAAGAAACAGATATTCAAGTGACGGAGTCATGTCATGCACCAACTCGATATGAACAAAACAAAATAAAAGTTGCAGACATCTAGGACAAAGAGAAAGCTGTAAAGCTCTAACAGAAAGTCAGCAAGTAGTGTACCAAGGCAAACCTACTGGAATAACAGCAGACTTCTCAATAAAAACTGAAAATCAGAAAAGTGTGGAATGAAGTCTTCAAAGCCCTAAAAGAAAATAACTGTCATTAAGACTCCTGCAAAATTATTATTTAAAATTGACACTGAAATAAAGACTCTCCATGACAAAGAATTTTATAACTAAAGCAGCACTACAAATATTTCTTAGGGGTCTGCTGAATAGAGATGGGAAGGATAAATGCAGCAAAGAAACCAGAGGTACATATATACATTTAGCAGAAAGAACTAAATAAACTGGAAAACAGAAACAAAGCAACGTCTGAAAGGACAATAGAAGGAATCGATAATTATAGTACAGTTATAATTCTCAGTGTCAATGATCTCAACTCACCAATCAAAAGACAATAGATTGCCAAACTTAACTAAAATATAATCCAGTCATATGTGGCTTGCAACAGACAAGCATTATCCACAAAATTACACGGACTGAAGGTGAAAGGATGGAGTTGGCAAGATGTTGGATAAATATGTCTGTGGAGCACACAGAGTCCTCTTGGTAGATGATACTCCAAATTATCAAATCTTTGAAAATTTAGAAGATTGGTATAGTGTGGTGAAGAAAGTGAGTGAGGAATGAGAAACTCAGCCTCTGGTTGCAATTGTGAGCTCCACCTAATGGTAGCAGTGGCACATTGTTGAGGGTGAAGGCGATGGGCAGATCTCAGATCTTTACATTTTCGTGCCTTACCTGACCAGGTGACCAGACAAAGGGGGAAAGGGGAAGGAGCGACAAAGGTAATGACATTGTGATAAACTCGGCCCTGAGCCAATGCCTTAGATCTTATCAGGAAGATTGCATCATGCCAATAGAAAAGGCAGAGGGAGGGATCTGCGACCTAGGAATTTAAGTTGGTACCGACCACGTTTTCCGTGTGCCTCCCTCCACTTGCACGTGGGAAGGTCACCCTTTTGGCAGAAAGAAAATTAAAGCCTCATTCTCTGTCAACCATGCCTCCCATGTCCATCCTTTGTTTGGACAGGTAAATTCCTACGAGCCATTTCTAAAACGTTGATGGGCAATAAGATTGATTTGAGCATGTGCAATCACTAAAACCTGAAAAACGCTTCAGATCTTTTCAGGAAAATGGCTTCAGTAGCCACTTTGTCTCAGCCAGGATAGGACACTCTGTCTTCCTGTGTTTGTAGGAAATTGCTGCTGAAATCCTTGGAATCAAATTAAACAAAGCACCCCAGCACTATACAGGCTGGGTGTGGTGGCGCACGCCTGTAATCTCAGCACTCAGGAGGCTGAGGCAGGAGGACTGCTGCGAGTCCAAGGCCAGCCTGGGCTCCATAGTGAGTTCAGGACCAACCTGGGCTACACAGCAAGACTGTCTCAGAAAAACAAAAACAAATATCAAATTACACAAAGCAGAAAACAATCACTCACAGAGCGTTGTCAGGGCAGGTAGTAAAGTATCTGGAAAAAGATAACCAACATGCCAGCTCATCTCAGAGTAGATCTGTTTAGTACAGGAGTGCAGAGGATAACGAAGGCAGACATTGTAAACTACAGCCCAGAACCCATGTTAAGAGCTGCTAAGAAGTGTGTGCAGTTCAGTGAGCATGTTTTTCTTCTGCGTTGGTAGTGCTAGTCCCTTCACCTCTGAGGGGACTAGGCCCTCTAGGAAATGGTTTTATCAGTGAGCATCTCCATAGTGCAGCTATACTTTCCTCTTCTTCATCGCTAAGTGTTGCCTCACAGCTGCAGGAAGCTCTTTGCACTGAAAACAAATTTGGGACCACACACTTGGAAATCAAAACGGACTTTTCATTCTCTGGAGTCCGACTGCTTCGTTGAAAAAGACTGATGCTGGTTCGTTATACCCTCACTTCGCTTTCCTTGCTGTACATTTTTTACCCACATCTGAAAACTATCCAAGTCTTGACCATCAGCCAGGATTTTGCCACAATACAGTATCATTCTTTTACCTGATTCATGTGTGTCAAAGTGTATATTCAGAGTGAAAATATTGCCAAAGTAATATATTTTTACATACAGTTATGTGAGAAGGAGTTCTTTTGTTTTTTGTTGTGAGTGAAATTATATAAAGCTAACTGAAAATGCTTGAATTAAGGCTGTAATAGGAATATTATTTTATTTTTAAGAAGAAACCTGCATTGTTTATATTATAGTTTGTAACTCACAAAGTAGTGAGTGTTTGATAATGCATTTTTATTGCTGTATCATGGTCATTACATATTATATAAGACTCAGCTTAGATGGCTTTATGAGTTTTAGTGAACGTTCCACTTGGATTTTTTCCTACAAATTGTCAAGAGAGCACCCAGAAGGAATTATGACATTCTGTTGGATTGTTGTGGATCGGTCTGTTCCTGATGTTCAGATATTCTTCTCTCATAAATCTATTTATTTAAACTATTAAAAAATAAAAAATGTTACAACAGATAGCGCCAAAACCTTGAATCCATTTCCTGTACTAATTTGAACAATTCACATAACAGGCTATTGGTTCTCTTTATTATTAGCAGGGGAGACCACAGCAGATTTGTGTCTTATAAAACTAGAGAGACAACCCCAGGAACCATTGAAAGCCTTAGAGAACCATTATTATAATTCTGTGTCTCAAGAACGATTCTGGGTACCAAAAATTTGTATTGGTTGGGGTTTTAAGAGAGGCAGAGTTAATAGAATTTATAGAAATAAAACAAAGGGCTACAGAGAGAGAGAGACCCTGTCTCAAAATAAAAAGGAAATGAAAAAAAAGATTTATTTGAAAGGCTTACATGTCTGAGAGAAGGGATAGTCCAAAATGGCCCCTTGCATGTGTGAAAGGCAGAGGGTCTGGTGGCTGCTCAGACTTGGCCCAGAAAATACCAGAGACTGCAGGACAGCAAGTGTGATTGTGCTGCAGACCATTGTGCAAAAAGCAAAGACCAGGAACTAGTGGGAATCTGTGATGGAGATCAATAATGTGAAGACACTTCCCTAAGGAGTGAATGTCAGGTATTCTGTACCAGCAATGAGGAAGTAACTAAGACAGAAATTGATACCAGAGAAGTGGGGTCATTGCTATGACTTTATCTGACCATGTGGCATGGAAATCTTTAGAACTGGTTTGAGGGGGTAGTTTAAAAAGGTTGAAGGATGTCAGCTGAGAAGCCTTGGAATGCTCCAAGCAGAGCTTGATGGGAGCTGCTGGTTGGAGCCCAGAAGACCAGAATGCTGATAAAAGTGTGGATTGGAAAGGCCACGGTCAACGAGTTTTAGATGGAAAGGAGAACTGTCTTGGAAGGTGGTCTAAAAACTACACATGCTACACTCTAGCAAAAAGTGTACTGGTATTCTTGTCCAGAGATTTTGCTTGAAACTGAGAAAGAGGACTATAGACTACATCATCTGGTGAAAGAAATCTCAGCTTGACTTTCCAGGCTTGCAGAGTGCAAGAGTTGTGCAGATTTCAGAGGAAGGCCTTGGAGGACAGGCAGTGTGACCCTGGGAGGGCAATGCGTGAAGTTGTAAAGGGAAGTCTAAGGTGCAGCAGAGAACCCAAAAATTTAAAGATGCCCAAAACATGGTTTGTTGACTGAGAAAAACTGCAAGCTCTTAGCAGATCCACCCCAAAGGAGAAAAGATGGAAGTGGGGACACCCACGCCCTTTGGAGCACACACCTCATTGCTATCACTGTTTACCTGATGCTGCTGACACAAACTACAGGATTTAACCCTTGCCCTACTGGGTTTAGTACTTGTTTTGGCCCAATTTCTTTATATCCTCCTATTACTTCTTTTGGAATGGGAATATTTACTGTGTGTCATTGCATGTTGGAAGGGCTTAACTCTGTTTTGCACAGGAGCTCACAGCTGAGAGTTTGCCTCTCATCTCAGAGGAGACTTTTGACTTGAACTTTTTTTAATGGGACTAAAACTGTTAAGATTTTGGCAATTCTTTTTTTTTTTTAAGGACTAAATGCGTTTTTACATAAGGAGGTGAACATGAGTCTTTTAAGGGCAAGGAGTAGAATGTGTTGTCCAAAAGTCTCACATACCGATAGCTAGTGTGTACTGTTGGGGGGGGGGAGGGCTGGCTGGAAGGGGCAGATGCTTGGGGGTTGACATGGAGGGGTGTGTGCTAGCTAGCTAGCTTGGCCCGTTTTTTTCTAACTAGGTTCTGCTTTGACATGTCATGAGGAGCTCTCTCTCTGGTTCCATTCCCAGCCCCATGATGTGGTTCCACAATGTCCAGCTGCCCACCAGTGAATGGAATGGGATCTTCTTAAACTCTGAGATAAAATCAATCTTCACTTTCTAAGTTGTAGATGTCAGGTATTCTGTCGCAGCAATTAGAAAGTAACTAAGACACGCTGTATCTTCTTCCTTCTTTTACATAGCTCGAGTTATCAGTTGGGCCGCCCACACCAGGGTGGGTGCCTATCCCTCATTTCCTTGCACACAAGTCAACAGCACACACCTGAAAGTGCTCCTGTGAGAATTTCTGAATTTCAACAATTTGACATATCTTCCACTGTCACATTCAGCAAGCTCTTTCAAGAAACCCAAAAGGAAGGAAAGTTTCCAAAGTCATTCCTTAAAGTCAGCATAACTTCAATACCAAAACCAGACAAAGGACCAGCAAAAAAGAAAACTACAGACCAATGTCTATAATAAACACAGATGCAAAAATACCCAAGGAGATACAAACAGAATGTGACAAACTATAAAAGAGCGCATACATTACAACCAAATGGGCTTTAGTCCAGGGATACAGGGATGGTTCAATATGTGCAAATCAATAAATGCATATATTAACAGATATAAAGACATATGAATAGATGCAAATGCACATATTGACAGATTGAAAGACAAACATCATTATCATTTCAATAGAATCAAAAAGGCCTTTATGAAAATTCAACATTTCATAGAACTTATTGTGGGGAATAGTGGGAACTGGAGGGAGGGGAAGGAAAAAGGAGGGACAGAAAGGGGGAGGGGAAGGATTTGTAATTTTGCCACAATAGGTATATGCACAAAATACTCAAGTTCAATGTAAACTTTATGTATTGCACTTATACATATCAATAAGATGGGGAAAAAAGAAAATTCAACATCCATTTATGACAAAAGCTCTGAAAAAATAGGAATAGGATGACCTTACCTCAATCTGATTCACACCATCTATGGCAACCACTCTGCACCTATTACTCTAAATGTGAAAAAAACTTAGAGCATTTACACTAAAATCAACTACAAGACAAGGATGTCCACTTTCACTCATACTAGTCGACTCACCTATACTATTCAATCTGTGTAGAGCAAGCAGGCAAGAGAAAGAAATAAAAGGAGTACAAACTGGAGGGAAGAAGTCAAAATGTCCCTATTTGCAGATGACACAATACTTTACATTTTGAAGATCTAAATATGCCACTAGAAGTCTCTTAGAAATAAGCGAATTCGGCAAAGTAGCAGGTTATAAAATCAGTACTCACAAATCAAAAGCACTCATACATCAATAACTAAGTCACCAAAAAATGAAATCAAGAAATCAACTCCATTCACAACAGCAACAAAAATGAAGTACTTCAGAGTAAATCTTTCCTAACTTCAACAATTTGACATATCTCCCACAACAGAGGAGAAGAATTTATCCAGAGAAAATTACAGAACCCTGAAAAAAGAGATCAAAGAGGACTTCAGAAAAAGGAAAGGTATCCCTGTTTCTAGTTAGAAAGCACTGATATTGTCAAAATTATCATTTATTCAAAGTTGCTACACAGATTCAGTGCAATAACAATCAGAATACCAATAGCGTTCATCACAGAACTAGAAAACACAACTGGAAAAATTTTTATGGAACCATAAAATACCCAAAATTTTTAAGGAAATCCTAAGCAACAGGGCAAAACTGGAGAAATCACAATTTCAGACTTCAAAATATACTACAAAGCAACAGTGTTTAGATCTACATGGCAATGACAAAAGAACATACAAAAAGATAAATGGAACAGAACTGAGGATACAGAGTCATATCCAAGCTATCTCAACCATCTGACTTTTGACAAGAGGGCCAAAGTCATTCCCTGGAGAGAGGACAGCACCTTTAACAAATGTTGTTTGGAAACCAGATACCCACATGTAGAAGAATGAAACTAGACCCAAAAAATCAAATCAAAATTGATCCAAGAGCTTTATATCAGATCAGAAACAATCTGTGGGAAGACAAAATAGGTAAACAGCTGGAAGGCATAAGAACAGGAGAGGATTTCATGAATGACAGAAAAAGCAGTAAGAATCAACAACTGGGCCTACATCAAACTAAAAAGGTTTTCTGCAGTAAAGGAAGCAATCAGCAGGAGATGAGACTGCCTATAGAACAGGAAAAAAATTGTCAGCTATGCCTCTGACAGAGGATTAATAACTAGAATATTTAAAGAAGCAAAAAAAAAATAATAACTCCCCCAAACATAAATAACCCCATTAAGAAATGAGCAACTGAATTAAAAGAAACTTTAGAAGTTCAAATATACAAGGCCAACGATCACATGAAAAATTGTTCAACATCTTTGGCCACTAGAAAAATGCAAATCAAAACAACCCTGAAATCCATCTACAGTGAGAATGGCTTACATTTAGAACTGAAGAAACAATAACTGTTGGTGAAGCCGTTAGGTAAAAAGAATGCTTCTACATTGTTGAAGGGACTGCAATCTGGTTTGACCACTATGGAAAGAAGCTTGGAGATTCTTTAGAAAGCTGAGAATCGAAATGCCATTTGATCCAATGATAGCTCTACTGGGCACTTTCCTAAAAGAATTAAACTCATCATGTTATAAAGACACATGCATAGCCATGTTTATAGCAGCACAAGTCATAATGGCTATATCCTAGAAAGAACCTACATGCCCATCAAGAGAGGAGTGGATAAAGAAAATGTGGGATTTATACATAATGGAATATCACATAGCCAGAAATACAGACATGAAACATGTGCAAGATAATGGGGCTGAGTCAGTAATGCTTAGTGAAATGGTCCAGACACAAAAGATTAAATATTGATTGGTATCTCTCATACGATACTTCCATAAATACATGCATAAAAAGATCTTATCGTGAGAAAGAAGGTAGGAAGAAAAGTGATGGTCTTATATGAATGGAAAGAGGCACAGAGAGTGGAGGAATGGAGATAAAGTGTAAGAGGGAGGAAAAATGTAGTCCACAGTAATATATATGGGCATAAATTCCCCAAGTTTTATGTAAATAATGTTATTGAATCTGTAGTTCATTCATATTCAAATAAATAAAATTACTGAAAAAGTTTGCCCGTGTATCAATCATTTCATCTGACATACAATATAAAATTTCTAGACCGCTTTTTTTGGAAACTCTTACTTCAATTAAAGAACAAAATCTTCTAATTTAAAAATGTATATGTACACATACATATGTGCACACGCACACACACCAACATTACCTTTAAAGTCATTATGTCGTGCATTGCAAGAGTTCTTCTATATTAGACATGTTCAGTCACTTTTACTTTGAGATAGAGGAAAAGTCTTTGAACACCGAATAAGAAACCCAAAATCTGTTTTTTTGCTGGAGTCAGATATGATTAATTTCATGAAAACTCTGACTTGCTTTCTTTATGACGATGAAATGAGTGTGTAGGTATGTGAGAACTGTCACCGAGAGCAGCTAGCATCCAGTAAATGTGAATTTTTGTTATAATTCCTGCCATTATTAAAGAACTTAGTAAATGGAGAAATCACCATACTACACATAACCCTAGAGTCAGTTGATCCATTCAAACCTACACAGCATAGATTACACTACCTACGCAAGCAAATACACAGAGTGATAACTTTTAACATACTGTGATTATTAGCATAGACACAGAAGTGAGTAGCTGTTATAGTGACACAATCATTACAGGTACCTTACAAAGTTTGAAGGGGTGGGAACCTGGAGATCTCTCTTCTGGATATACTCTTTAAATTCAATCCAAATCTAAAGAAGTGATCCAGGAACATCTGTTCATGGGAAAGCTCAGCCTGTGTTTTACCCACAGACATCAATTTCAGAGATTAAAGGAAGAGATTTTACATTACATTTTATTTTATAATGCTTGCAAAACCTTGATCCCCAAGTGTAAGAAAAAGAGCAGATGAAAAGTTATAGGAAAGTTTTAGTCATGTGGATACACATAAAAATCCAAGTAAAATATTAAGGTTACTCAGAGGGCATAATATGTTCTGAATAAACTCTGTTAACCCTGAGTTTAAGGAAGATATGGGTGCAGATGCTTGTCATTGTAATCCACTCCATTAACAGATTAATGGAGGGAAAAAATCCTATGATCATCGCAACAGTTGCATTGAGAGTGTTTGTTCAAAGTCCACATTTATTCAAAATAAATATCGTTGGTATTTATGAATAGAACTTCTTTGCTGTGATAAAGTATACCTATCGGACAAGCATAGTAAATATCATAATGAAATACTAAAATACTTTGTTCACAATCAGGAATATGAGTAGGATGCCCATTATCTCATCTACTCAAAAATGTTTTGCGTAAGTCTACCCGGTGGAGTAAAATGAGAAAAGAAAATAAAAGCAATAACGTACAAAATGGCAGGAAAAGATTGTCATTATCCAAACAAAGCGTTGATGTGCATATTGAAAATCCAAAAGGGTGGGATGGTGGGAGCGGAACATGTGGGGGGTCCAAGAGGGTGCAGCGCAGCACAGGGTGGCCATGGATGAGCTACAGCAGCTAGAGCTGCAGGAGCTGGTGTGCCTCAGAGTGGAGAGTTGGGACAGGCAGAGCATCATGATCCACAGAGATATGAGGGTTTCATCTTCTGGTGTGGAGCCAACTGCTGTAATGACAATCAGGTGTCCACTCATCAAGTGACGAAGTACATCTGCAGCTCAAGCCCAGGCCTGGGGAACTAGTGAGCTGAAAAAGTTCCAGCACCACCTGGCCCTGTGTACCATGCACTGCAGTGAGAAAATCAGATTCCATGGATGCAGAGTTGGGAGCTTCAAGTGAGTTCAACAGTTGTGTGTATGACTGACCACATGGGCCTCATCACAACGATGGCCAAGAAAATGAAGACGTCTTCCATATTTATTAGAAAATAAGTCTTTGCCAGTGGTTATCTGGCTGAGAGCAGCTGCTGTGTCCCACACAGTAAGGGTCGTGACAGGGAGTTCTTTACACAGGTCGGGTATGAGGAGCGGTGCGGCAATAAAATGAGACAGACACAATTCAGAGTGGGTCAGCCAGAGGACTCCTTGCTCCACGAGAGAGGTCTGATTGCTCTTTTCATGGCTAGTCACTGTCTTGACTTACATAAGCACAGCACTAAGTGAACTTTCTCATAACGCATAATTTTTACAAGTGCATTCTTTCATAGAGGCAGTTCAAGGCAAGGTTCAAACGTAACAAATTTATCGAGTAAAAAGGTTTCAGATCTCAGTCCTGAAGTTACGAGGAATTAGGCTGCTAGATAATGATGATATCTTTCCTAGAACATGTGGGACAGAGTAACTCTGTTCAAGGTCTGTGATAATCATTAAACAAAGAAACAAAGAGTAAGTCTCATTCCTGGTCGATGCTGCTGTGCATTCAGTTAAACATGCTGCTAGCAAAACTGCAGCAACAGTTCCCAACAAGCAGTAATTGACTTACAGAGAGAAATTGAAATTTTACTTTTTTAAGTTGAGTTTATGAACGAAGAAACTAGAGATAACAAGTGTAAGGCATATTTCACCTGGCTCCTTTATGTTTCAATCCAAAACAGTGAAGTGGAAAAAATAAATGTTCGTAAAATGTGCTCAAAGAATAGGAGGGCATTTTAGAGCCTAAATTTCATGGGATAAGATCTTGTCCTGGCAGTAGGGATGTCCCTTATACCCAGTCAGATGGATTCTTCTTACTGCTCAGGTACTCAGAGGCTGACAGGTCCCTTCCACCTGCTTATAACTCGATGGAGTCCTTGGAGAGATGTTTCGGTTCGTAGCCAAACTCCTGTTTACCAGAAGTATCACCATGCCACTTTCTGTAACTTGTAAAATGAAATTCAGGGGATTACTTATTTAGAAGAGAAGAAAAGGGTTTCCAGATTTTCATTTTTTAATATAAAAAGGCATAAAGTGGATTTAAGATGATAAATTGAGATGGAGGGTTGTTTTAACAAGAATTCTTAAAAGTTGCATATATCCTTTTCTGACCATCAAGACGTGAATGTGCATTTTGAAATTCTTACATTGCATCCTTCAGCTTGGAGACAATTATAAAAGCATGACAGTCAGTGCCACACTGGGTCTGGAAAGTGGGGTGTCCTTGGATGGCTTCTGAGCCCTTAGGCTTTCTGTGGCAATCACAGCACAAACATTTAGTGTCATTTTTTCCCCTGAAGTGAAAGACTTTTTTTTTTTAATGGGGAAAAATTTTTATTTTGTTTTGTATGAGTATATGTTTGTGATACATAATAATTACAGGCCTTTGTGGGAGTTGATAGATATGCACATCACATTTTAATCATTTTTACTTTTAGTTCCCCTCTTTGTTCTCCCCATCCCGAGATCCTCTTGATATCTCCAGTCAACCTCCCCGTTTCTTGTTTTCTTTCATTCATTTTTTAGTGTTTACTCTTTAGATTATTTATATTTAAAATTTTTGATTTGAGATACATAAATGTATTTTTATATTATATATATAATTAACTAGGAACAAATAACAAAGACTTGGCTAGTTATGAGAGTTACTAGGTACAGACATGGAAGGAAATACCTGTTTCTTTTTTAATACATTAGAATGGAATAAAACCCAAAGCCCATCTTTGCTTACTTAGTTCCCTAAATTAACTTTATTGGGATAATTTCCTGGTAATAAGATAAAACAGTAAGCAAAGTAAGCAACTTGTACTAGGATAAGCCTTGACATCTTTAGAATAAGGAATGGGGGAGGGGTCAGTATCCCCTAGTAAGGAATTTCTTTTTTCCTGGGATCTTTGCAACATTTGGACTCCTGCCCCACCAGGGCACCTTATCTTTTGCATAATAATCTTCATTTTTTGGTCAACTTATTAATTTAAATGCCAGTCTCCTTGCTGTGTCATGGCCATGATATATTTTTCTAGAGGTTTGGTTTTTAAATAGTTTCATTGTCTTCCTTCACCAAAAAACAAAAAAACAAAAAATCTATGTGTTCTTTAGAGGAGATAGAGAGAAACCCCCCACAGCCAGAGCAGAAACAATGTGAAAAAATTCTCCTGACAGAAGGGAAAGTGCTGGAGCTGAAATTTTAATGGATGATTTGTTAAAGTTGTGGTCTTGAAGTATTAAAAACTCTGCCATTTTATATTTTCCTGATGCCTTCTTTGCCCTGGTCACCTTTCCCGTGTAGCTGGCTCATGACCCTGTGACTTACTCTCTGCTGTCACCCTGTCCCTAGGCTGTTATTGGAAATATTACCCAAAATAAGGCACAAGACATAAATTAAAATTTCAATCACTGCTGGTTTATTACCATTGCTAGTTTCTTCTCATTTGATTCTGTGATCTTATTCAGTTTTGTAACTCCCCCCACCCTACATCGCTTCCGTTTCGTTCCCGTATTCCCTCCCATTCTTGTGGCTTTTACCTTTATAAACCCCACCAAGTCCCTGTTTGGCACTGAGAATTCTTTGGGGCATGAGCCTGTTCTGAGTCAGTAAGTGGCGCTTCTCCTGTGACAGTGTCTCACTTGGGTATAACATTGGAACACTCAGGTTGCTGCCCGTAGTTTCTGGAGCACAAGAACTTTTGATAAGGAGGTGTGGAAAGGGTAAACAAGTATTAAAGGAGCAGCACAAAAAACAGGGAGCGTTGACCTGTAAGATGTTCTTACATGGTCTATGTTAAGATATCAGTTGGCTCTGATATCAGGTATAAAAAAATGAAGTAAAAAAAGCTTATGGATTATTGATTTAGCTGAGGATTCAGAAGCAAAGCAAAAACAATTCTGTTCCAACAGCATCACCAGCTTTTCTGACAAGTCTAAAATCAAAGCTTCTCTCCTAGCCATCTGTTCCCCAGCTCCCATTAAATAAGGAAAATAGATATCGCTCCACATAAAATGATTGTTAGTCCCTAATGGACATAAATCTGTGATGCTGAAGTGTGTGAAAGAGGCATTTTAGGCAGGGGACATAGGGCTCTTTGTATTTCTACAAGAAAGCGACATACGATCTCAAAGTAAAATCAGGATGAAAACATTTTTAAAGCCACTGTTCCAATACCCCTCATCCCATTAACCTGGATCAAGTCAGTGTGCATGGAGCAGTGGCCTTTAAAGGGGGAAAAATTAACTCAATTGTGAAAATTTGTAAAGGAAAAATTAGATGCAGAACACATAGAACCTGGTGTTTGCCCCTGGAACTCCTTGGTTTTTTGCATCCTTAAGAAATCGGGGGAGTGAAGACCTAAGAGCAATTACTGCAGTCATTGAGCAACAGAGCCATGCAGCTGGGACTTGCATGTCCAGCAATGATCCCCCAAGGTTGGCCTCTTGTTACAGATTTAAAAGATTGCTTTTTTACTATATCATTATTATGGACAGACCCACCCAGATTTGTTTTTACAGTCCCCTTTACAAGTCTTGTAGCTTTCACAGAGCATTATCATGGTATATGAAATAGCCCCACTGTGTGTCAGCCTTTTTGTTCACTGGGCATTTGCAGCCCATAAAGTTCCAACGTGTACATTTTTTTCTTACTTGCAAAATACATGTTTTAAATGGTCTTGATCTCATTTAACTTGGTAACTTTCTGTGCTTACAAAAACTTAAAAATAACAGGAAACAACTTTTTATACTGCCATTTCTTCTACAACTTTGTGGAGACTCAACACATGCCTTTAATAAAACAACCTGCAGGTTAACTTAACTGATTTGATTTATACATCAAAACTTGGCGATTAATAACTTTTAACACAGCCTCTATATTTCTGGAGTTACATCTGAGGACAAAATGTGCTTCAAATATGAGCTTCATCTAATACTAAGTTTATTGTTCCAAAGTTAAACAAATACACATGGGTTTATTTGTGGTCAATTATTTTTTTTCTAGGTTAAAATTACTCTTTAATTCTTAGATATATATCAGTGCTGTTAAGACTTGTAACTTGCCAAATACGAGGTTATCTAATGACTGGGCTGCTAAATTATAAATTTTAAACTTTGTCTCAAAAGTAAAAATAAAATTAATCATGGAGTGTGATGCAACACAGTGGTTAAAATGCTTGCCTAGGGCTAGAGGAGAGAGCTTGCTAGGCCCTGTGTTGAATTCTGCAGCACCACGTAAAGATTAAAAGTTTGACTGCCTCTAATCTCAGCACTAGGGAGGCAAGAAGGGAAAAAAAAAGAAACAAAAACAACCCCCCCCCCAAACTACTATGAATATAAAGCCAATCTAGACACATGATACCCTATCTCAAAATTTCTTTCAATTCTTGAAGCTCTCCTTCTCTGAGCTAAATCGAGCAGGTACTTTTTTTAAAAAACTGGATCTCAACTTTCTGGATGAGTCTGTGAAAAGTCATTGAACATGAGTCAGATTTCATTAGGCAGGTTCAGAGTAGCTGTGTTGGGTGAGTCAAGATGTCACCAAAAGAGAAGTTCATCCCCAGATGAAGAACTCCTCCCCAGACAAAGAACTCTGATAGCCTAGGAAAAACCAGACCTTGGAATGGCCAAAGGCAAAACTAAAGTTAAGTAGGTCGTGAGTCCATAGACCCTGGTGATCCAGGGCCTGGACTCTTATCTTGAGAGCCCTCGAATTTGATCTTAAGCCAGTGAACTAGTTAATGCTGCCAGGCAAAAAACAGTTAAGGCCAACACTGTATAGGAAAATGAATGTGCATGATCTATAGAAAGATGTTTAAAAAGATGATTATGATTGTCGATCAAGTGTTCCCCTCACCCCTCACCTGCTTGCAGGAGAGTTTCTACTTTCAACCTCACTTTCTTCCTTGTACTTATCCCAATACAGTTGCTTTCTACTTCCTAATTGCTCTCTTTGTTTGTGGTGTTCATTCTTTGACAAACACTAGTTTTGACCTGTCCAGTAACAAGCAGACTCCTGTTGGGCTGTCATCTTGTCCAGAAGGCTCCACTCCTACAAATTTGACTATTTTAGATACCTCATATTAATTAGTTAATGTAGTTTTTGTCTTTGTGTGTATGTCTTACTTCACTTAGCATAATGTACTCAAGGTTCATCCATACTGCCATGTTTTGCACAATTTCTGTTTTCATACTGAGTAATGTACTATTGAATGTATATTAAACTTTAAAAATACATTCATTTGTAAGTACATGTTTAGTAATAAGCTATCTCAATAGGACATTGGGTAAAAATCCTTACAATAACAATACAAAAAGTAATATGCCTAGTAGTAAACTTCGCTAAGGATATTGTATTGATTAGATTTCTTGGAGAGGCAGAACTAGTAGAAATTATATATAAGTAAAAAAATTTATTAGCTCCACTTACAAGTTCAAAACGAGAGTCTAAAATGGCCACCTGCACGTGTGAGAGCTGACGGTCCAGTGGTTTTACAGAGATAGAACACCAGTCCAAGACCGCAGGACAGTCGGTGTGTGTCTGTGTCATGGATTGCTGTCCCTAGACAGGTCAAAGTCCTGAAAACAGGAACTTGTTTGCAATGGAGACCTTTGATGTAAAGACAGGAGCAAGCAAAGATCTAGCAACTATGGTAAAGACTGCAGTTCTCCAACCACACCGAGTGTTAGTGTTCTATTTGATTTTCTGCCTCACAAGTCAATCACACACACCTAAAATCTCTGTTTTGGGCATTTCCTAATCCTATCAAGTTGAAATAGTCCCTCCAACAGTTACAATCAACCTCTTGTCAACTTGACAACGAGGCTCATCATCATCTTCTTCTTCTTCTTCTTTTTTTGAGACAGGGTCTCGCTGTGCGGTCCAGGCTGGTCCTGAATTCACTTCAGAGCCCAGGCTGGCCTTGGACTCATGGCAATCCTCCTGTCTCAGCCACCCGAGTGCTGGGATTACAGGCGTGCGCCACCACGCCCAGCTTATGTGGTGCTGGGGAATCAAACTCGGGTACTTAGAGCTTGGCTTAGTGCTTGCTCAAGCGCTTTATCCGCTGAGCCATTCCTCCAGCGAGGCTCCTCTTCTTAAATCATATGTAATTTCCAAAATGCAATAGCCAAATTCCTGATTACATCTAAATTAATACAACTAAAGAAAACAAAATAAATTCTTCCCCAGAATAGAAAACAGAGTTCCTCTCTGGGAGATGTTTATTCTATTGACATTTGATTACTTAACTATTATAATGTAACTTTTACAAGTTCCAATATTAAACCAATCTGTTATGTATACCTGTACAAGCATAATGTAGCATATAAGAAAGAAATTCTATTTACAGTTCTTATTTCTGTAACTGGTTACTTGGTCATAGCTGGTGTGTACCCCAGAGGCCTCATGTACTTATGGACACTGTGTACTGTTGGGAGGTGGAGCCGAGCTGGAAGAGGCAGATGCTTGAGGTTTGACCTGGAGGGGTTGTGTGCTGGTTCTGCCTTCCTTTCAGACTTGGCTCTGTGCTGCCATGCTGAGAGGACCTCTGGCTCCGGCTCCGGCTCTGGCTCCAGCCACTCCATGTGATTCCATCGTTTTCCAGCCACTCACCTGTGAACAAATTGCAACCTTCTAAAACCGTGAGCTAAAGCAAATCTTTCCTCCCTAAAGTTGTGGATTTCAGGTATCCTGTCACAGCAATGAAAAGTAACTAAGACAGCTGGCATTTATAAATACCTCGGTCTACTCACCATTCTGTATTCCCTTGGCCTTCAGCCATCATCTCAAACTGTCTCGGTTCCTTTCCTGGGGAAGTGACCCATGCTGAATTTCAGTCTTGAAGATTTTGTGTCACTTGTCATCTTGTCTGGATTGGACTGTTACATTTTCCCATTGACTGTGCTAACAGGGCATGGTAATACTAGGAGATGCCCTAGCAGATCCGCACTACAAACATCTTCCTGCTTACCTTCATTACAGAGTGCTATTCCAATTTCCCCTTGCTAGTCTGGATCCACTACCCCTGCCAATACTGTAACTCCTTTTTTAGTTTGTTGGCTCAGCAGCACAGAGAGACCAAAATGACCAGGAGGTGTCCTAACTTCTAGTTTAATGGAAATATTGTACCTCCAGGTACAAGCCTTCTTCCTTCTTGTACTAATCCACTCATACCAAGATTTCTGCAGAGCACGAGATTCTGAAAACAAGGAGCAAAAATTTTCCCAGTGGGTCACCAAGAGTGATGACGAGCAATAATCAATAGAAGTCACGTGAAGTCCTGCCATCTGCTCAATACGGACCCTGTGGCACAAAAGTGCCATCAATGATTCCTGTGGTATTGACCTTTCTCACTTCTCTAGGGAAGCATCTGGAGTCAATGGATACATACTCCCAGAAGAAAGATCTCCAAATCAAACACTTCAGCTATGAATACCTTTTTTTTTACATTTTTGTTTATTTTTTACTTTCTGTTTTCATCCACATACTCTATTCTTTTTACTTCATTACTTCATTCTATATGTTCTGCATATGTTTCTTTTTTATGTCATACCTTAATAGGATTTCTGTCTCTCTTCTACTGTTTCCTTTTAAATTCTTGTCTTAGTTACTTATTCATTGCTGGGACAGAATACCTGACATCCACAATTTAATGGTGGAAAGATTTATTTTAGCTCACAGTTTCAGAAGATCTCACACGTGTGCAGCTGGCAATGGTAGAAGCACAAGCAGGAGGAAGAGCAGGAGACGGGTTGTTTGAGGCATGGCAAACGCAAAGCCAAATGAGGAAGGAAAGGTGGAGCTACTCTTCCAGGTCCTCCCCCAGTAGCCCATCCCTTCTGGGTCAAAACTCAGTGTTTTGCAACCTCTGACCAGGCTCTGCTGCCCAATACCTCATCAGTATTTTACAACATCCAGATACATGAAGCTTTGGGGGATCACTCTAGATCCAAACCGTAACACCTCTTTATTGTGATGTTATTTTTACTAACTCTGTATATTTTCTAAAATATATTTGATTCATTTTTCCTTAGTTCAGTGGCAGTGTGTTTGCAATGGCTCTAGAAGTATGATTACTGCATTTCTACAAGTGGTTTCTTATCTATCTATAGCATTGTTTGACATTTATATCTTTCCGTATTTTCCATTACGCTTATAACCTTATTTTTCTTCTCTGTGAGAGGAGTCGCTGAGAACATAGTCTGGAAGGAAGTGTCCTTGGCCTTGGCTCTGCCCGTTTTGCTCTCTGCTTCTTGGCCATGATGAGATGAGCAGCTCATCTCCACCAGGTTTTTCTGCCATTGCCATCAACCATTCAGATGAGCTGAACGTCATGTTGTAGGTGTCAGGTGTTGGTGTCCCAGAAGTGAGAAAGCGACGAAGACAAATTGGTGCTGGAGAAGTGGGGCTATTGCTGTGACTTTATCTTACAATATGATTTAGACGTCCTTAGAATTTGTTTGCAGGAGGAGTTTAGAAAGATTTAAAGATGCCAGGTAGAGTAGTCTTAGAATGCTGTAATCTGAGCATAATGGGAGATTCTGGCCCAACCTCCGAACATCAGAATGCCAATAAAAATGCAAATTTCTGTGAAGTCCAGGCTCAAGAAGTTCAGATGAGAAAGATGACTCCTCTGGCAATTGGTTTTCTCACTTTGTTGTGGTCAACAAGCAGACCATGGGGGATGACCAGCAGAGGGAGATATACCCTCCAGTGTCATGCCCAATGACCTACCTTCAGCCAGCACCACCTTCTATCAGGACATTTAGCCATGAGCACCAGTGCATCAATCCACCGATGAGTACCCTACACCCATGAATAAGTCACCTTTCTAGGGGTCTCTTAATCAAGTCAAGTTGACAACCAAGTTCAGCTACACATCATTTAAGGAGTGTGCATTCCATTCACTTTCCCAGTTACTGATTGGATTATATTTTATGTGTTCTTTTTAGAGTTATTTACATATTCCAGACATTAACACTCTGTTAGAAGACTGGCTGGCAAATATTATCTCCAGTTCTGCAAGCTGTCCTCCCTCACATTGTGATTTCCTTTACTCTAGCCACTGTTTAATTTGATGTAGCCTCATTTGTTGATTTTTCCTGTTATTTCCATGCTATTAGAGTACTAATTAAGAAGTCTTTTTGCTGTGACTATGACCTCAAGTATTTGCTCTATGTTCACGCCTAGCAGGTCTTATACCTAGGCATTTCCTTCATTTTTAGTTGATTTATTACAGCATGAGACAGGAGAGCAGTTTCAGTCTTCTGCACATGAAAATCTAGTTTTCCTGGCACCATTTCTTAAAGAGGCTTACTATTCTCAAATGTATGTTTTGGCTCCTTTGTCAAGAGTCAGATGGCTGTAGTTATGTGGGTTTTTTCTGTCTTTTCTATTCTATTTAATTTGCCTACACATTTATTTTGTGCCCGTAGCAAGCTGGGTTTTTTAATTCTATGGCTTTCTAGATTATTTTGAAATCAGTTATTGTGATACCATTATCCTTGCGCTTTTTGCTCAGGATTGCTTTGGCTATTTTGGGTCTTTTATGTTTTTATATACACTTTAGGATTATTTTTTTCTAATTCAGTGAAGAAAGCATTTGTATTTTGATGAGGACTCCAAGTAATCTGAACATCACTTTTGGTAACATGGCAATTTTAACATTAGTTATGCCCATCCATAAACATGTATGGCTGTATTAGTGACTTTCTATTGTGGTTTGAACCTAGAATGTCACCTAAAAGCCTTATATATTTGAATGTTATGGACTATGTATAGAACTGTGTGTTGTTGGGAGATGGGGTCCTGGACTGTAGAAGTAGATTATGGGTATGGTGTGGAAGACAGGCATGTGGCAGATTGGATTACAGGTGTATGGACTTCATTACAGGCATGTGTTGGGGGCTTTAACTTGAAATGGGTAGAAAACTGAGGTTGGGCCCAGAAAGGGTAAGTCACTGGGATGGGACCTGGAAGTGTATATATACATGCTACTTCATTCTTTAATTGACTGGATTTAATGGAGACTTGACTTGACTTGGCTTCCTGTTTACAATGTCATGAGGAGTTGCTTCCACCTCTGCCTTTGCCATGTAATTCCACTGTTGCTGTCTGCCCTTGAGTGGACTGCGACCTTCTGGAACTGTGAGCTAAAACCTTTCCTTCCCCTAATTTATATATGTCAGGTATTGAGTCACAGAAAAAAAAAAGTAACTAAGACACTTTCTATTCCTAGAACACAATACCTGACACAACTTCAAAGAAGAAAGATTTGCTTTAATTCATTGTTCAGAGGTCTCAATCTATTCATGTTTGGCTGGCATTGTGGTTTGAATATGGAACCTTCCTCAACAGCCTCATGTATTTGGGTATTATGGATTTCATGTGCTGTTAGGAGTTGTGGCCTGGTCAGCAGGGGTGGTTACAGGTATGTGGCAGATTAAGGCATGTGGTGGATTATGGGCATGTGGAGCATTAGTGGGCGTATGGCCTAGAAGGATATGCATTCCTGTTCCCAGCTTCTTCTGGAGGTCTCAAATACTTCCTCTTATGATGTCCTAAATAGCGGTTCTCCAGACCCTTCTTGTCATTACAAGCTGCCCATGAAGGGCCTGAGACTTCATGAAACTGTGAAATAAAATGAATTTTTTCTTGCTTAAGTTGTGAGTGTTGAGTAACATGTCCTGGCAACAAATAAGTAACTAAGATAGCAAGCAATGATAAAAGGACATGGTGGAGGACCAAGGAAGGCTTAACCACAGAGAAGCTGGGTACCACATAACAACAGGAAGTGGATCAGAGTGAATGACAGAGTGAGGGCCAAGAATACATTCTTTCAGGCCATCGTCCAGTGACCCATCCCTTCAACCAAGCCCCATCTTCTAACAGCACATAATTTTGTCAATAGATTTATCCACTAGTCCAATTAATAACCATAATACTGTCAACTTTCAGATAATTGAGGCTTTGGGGGAATATTTCATATTCAAACCATAATATTCTGTCCCGGCCCTCTAAATACTCTTTCTATTATCATTATAAAGATGCATTTTTACATCTCCAAGAGTCACCAAAGTCTTAATAGTTTTAGCTTTGCTAAGAGTCCAAGTTCAAAGTGTTCTATGAGACTCGGGGCAGACTCAAAACCACAAGCTCCTTTAACGATCTAAATAAATAATCAAACACTTTCAACAAACAATGGTGGCACATGGTAAACATTTTCATTTCAAAAGGAAGGAATAGAAGGATAGAAAGGAATCAGACCAAAAAAGACTGAAACCCAGAAGGATAAATATTAAATCCTATTGTTGAATGTCTTGCACCCAAGGTAAAACACGACAAGATATTAACTCCGAGACTAATAATGCACCCTTGAACAAATTACATTAAATTTCCTAAATCCCTAGTTTTTTTCTTTAGTAAAATAATGGTTGTACCTGCTTCAATTTTATTGCCATAAACACATAAGAAAGTACATTTTAAGTCCTGAGATTTAAAATTCAGAATGATTGAGTGTGACACACAAGTTCTTTCTTAATCAAATTTAGTGGCACTATTTGATAATGGAAAAGAATATACACTTTGTGAAGAAAAAGAAAATTTAAAGATGAATTTTCCACTTTCTATGTGTGAAAATGGCATTAAGTCTGTGAGCAATTACTAGTTTGAAATTCACCACTACTTGGCTTAACAGTTTTAACATTTCTAAAAGCCCAAGTTCAAAGTGTCCGATGAGATTTGGCAGAAACCCAGCTCTCACCTCAAAGAGAGTAAGAGTTAGTTTGTTCTAGAACCAAATAAGAGTGACCATGGCCCAAGTAGGCATAGATTCAGGCAGCCCTCAAATTATCTTCCTGCAGGTTTTATACACAGAGTATTATTCACAGAACTCTTACTTATTCTCAGTTTTTATTCAGAGTTTCATATCCATAGAACAAAGCAAGGATGTCATTTAAAACTTTTTAAAAAATTTATATATACATGAATTCCAAATTCTTAACACATCAGAGACACAGAGTTTGGGGAATCAATGAGCATCTATGCCCATCCCCTTTTCAGTGGTTCACCCCTTTCCTAACAGACCATTGCTCCCTTTTTCTACTCTGTCACTCATATTGGGGCCTTTCTATGCCCTTATTTTGGTGGATTTTATAAGAGGAATACCTGTCTATAGTCAGTCTTTGTGTTTGGTCCATTTCACTGAGCATAATTCATAATAGTCAAATCCTGGAAAGAATCTACCTGCCTATCAATAGAGGAATGGTTAAAGAAGATGTGGTAACTATACACAATGAAATACTATGCAGCCATAAAGAAAGACCGATATAAAGGTTTTGAATGAAAACAAGGCCACCTTGAGTTAAAACACTTTTAAAGTACATTGGTGAGAGCATCAAGTGGACAGTACACAGAGAAATGGGGGAACCCCTGCTACAGTCCTTAGATGTTATCTGAGGACATTTTTAGGTTTTGAGTTGGTGGAAGGCTAGGAGGTCTGCTTTGTACATTTCAAAGGATTTGTCACAGAATTGATAGGTCAGGTGTGGGGGGAGGGGACAACAAGACAATGTGTCCATAAAATGGGCCAGTGTAGCCCTGATAATGTTAGAGCCACATTCCAATTTCTCCACAGGTCACTTGGAGACCAATTCCTGATCTCTACAAGGCTTGATGTAAGTGAGGCGATTTTCTGGGAACTTGTCTCCACAATTCCCCTTGCTGGCCGAGTATCACATCTTGTACATGCAAAAGATAAATATTTTAATGTCCCTCGCTGCGAAGAGAATCATCCTTAGAGTATGATGATGATAAGGCTGATTGGTAGGCAGGAAGGTGGTCTTCACTAGAGAGAGAAACAGCTAGAAAAGCCATTAAGGAAGAGGCTCCTGGATTACATCAATAATAATCATCTGGGTCTCACTTTTGTCATCTGCTGCATCTAATGTACTATTAACATGTGATATATAACAGGATTATAGTATCTAAAGTTGAAATAATCAAGAACACATCCTGGCCTGCTGATAGCAAAGGTAGCAGGTGAGTAAATTAGACATCCTGTACAGAAAAGAAAAAAATCTTGTGTATATGCCATCATACTCATTAATCAGATTAATTAGATATATTTCCCCTTGTACCTACAATCACTTGTACATATTGAAATATTTTATTTGATATTTGATACATCTGAGCTACTTCATTATTGTTTAGTTCTACTTTTTCTTTGGTCGGTTTGATTCCGTGGCTATAAACTCACATGCAATGGGGCTAGCTCTGATTTTAGGAAAGATTAATGTTCAATATTAAAATTATTGTGACTCTCATCTGTAGATGAAAACATGATCTGTTCTATTTCTTTGGTATTTCATCAGAATTCGCTTTTGGGAAAACAAATGGTCAGTCATGTTACAGGAAAAAAATAAACACAAAGTTAGTTTGAATTTTTTCCCATCAGAATTATCTCTATACTATTGACCTAGAGGGTCGTGTGCTAGTTCCACCCTTCCTCCCAGTCTCTCTCTGTACCACCATGTTGTGAGAATCTCTGCCCCTGGAGCTCTGGATCTGGCCCTGCTCCTGCTCCAGCCCTAGCATGTGATTCCACCATTTTTCAGCTTGCCATCCATAAATGAACGGAGACCTTCTGAAACTGTAAGCCACAATAAATCTTTCCTCCCTAAGTTGTGGATGTCGGGTATTAAGTTACAGGGACAAAAAAATAACTAAGACAAAAATTGGTATCAGAGAAGTGGGGTCATTGCTGTGACTTTACCTGATCATGTGGTTTGGACGTCTTTCAAACTGATTTTTGGGAGGAATTTGGAAAGGTTTGAGGATGCCAGCTGGAACAGCCTTGGAGCGCTCTGAGTCAAGCTTGACTGGAGATTCTGCCAGAGCTCAGAAGGCCAAAATTCTGATAAAAGCGTGGATTGGAAAGGCCAGGCTCAAGAAGTTTCAGGTGGGAAGGAGGACTGTATCGGCAAGTGGCCTGAAAACCGCGTGCGCTATGCACTGGCAGAAAGTTTGTCTGCGTTTTGCCCTTGTCCAGAGACTTTGCCTGAAACTGAGATTAAGGGCAGTTTACTGCTTACTCTGGTGGAGAAAAATCTCAAGACAGACTGATGTTCACACTGTCACACGGCTGCTGTTTGCAGCTTTTAGCCAGCTCTATGGCGAAAGACAGGATAAAATGGCAGAGAGAAATCATAGGCTTGCAGAGCCAGGAAAAAATGGCCTATAGCGGTGGGGCCAAAGAGCACAGGGAAGTTAAAGACATTAATATTAAAATGAAGCCAGGTACTTAAACTCAGGATACGAAACATGCCTGGAGGGCATTTCCAAAGTCAGCAGGACCCCTCCCTTCACCAGCTCAAGGGCTGAGAGGCAGAAGACTTAGCTCTGAGAAGTGTGCCACAGGGCCAAAAGAAAAACATTCTTAGAGTTCAGCGGACTGGAATTCAACCATTTAAGAACTTGGAGACTTTTACAGCATTTGTCCAAGGGGTCCAGGCTACTGCTCAAGTCAGTGGTGGATCTTCGAGACTTTCACACGATCCTGGCTTTAGAGGCTTGCAGAGTGCGGAAGATATGGGTTCATGGAGGCTTCCCCCAGATTTCAGAGGAAGGCCTTGGAGGCCATGCAGTGTGCCCCTGGGAGGGCAATATGTGAAGTTATAAAGAAGAAACCAAAAGTGCAGTGGAGAACCCAGAACTTTGGAGAGGCCATGAACATGGATCATTGGCTGAAGAAAGCTGCCAGAGGTGACCGGACAGAGGAGGTGGAGATTGCATCCTGCTGCAATGCTTTAGGAGCAGGCCACACAAGTCCTTTGAAATGCATATCTTGCCAGGTAATGTACCTGTGACTATAGAATTTAACTCTTACCCTGTTGGGTTTAGGAGTTGCTTTGGTCCTATTGCCTTCTAACCTCTTATTTCTCCATTTTGGAATAGAAATGTTTGCCCCGTGCCATTTTATGTTGGAATTCCTTAACTCTTTGGTTTTAACAGGAGCTCACAGCTGAGTTTGCCTTGCATCTCAGAGGAGACTTTGGTCTTGAACTATATAGCAGTGCTGGAACTATTGGGACTTTAGTAACTCTTGGAAAAGAAATAATTACATTTTGTATAAGGAGAGGTCCATGAGTCTTTTAAGGGTCAGGGGCAGAATGTTGTGGTTCGGATCTTGAATGGCCCCCAAAAGCCTCATGTTCCTATAGATACTGCATAGGGTTGGTAGGTGGGGCCTGGCTGGAAGGGAAGGAGGCATGGGCTTGACCTGGAGGGGCGTGTGTTGGTTCCCTCCTTCCTCCCAGTCTCTCGTTGTCCCACCATGTTGTGAGGATCTCTGTCGCTGGAGCTCTGGCTCTGGCCTTACCCCTGCTCCTACCCTACCATGAGCTTCCACCATTTTCCAGCTGCCCACCCATGCATGGACTGAGACCTTCTGAAACTTTGTAAGCTGTGATAAATCTTTCCTCCCTAAGTTGTAGATGTCGGGTATTCAGTCACAGCGACAGAAAAGTAACTAAGACAACCATGTGCCAGATATTATTCATGACGGGGTGGAAACAAGGAGGTTTTGTGGGCATAACCAAATGATATTTTAGATTTTGTAGAGAGGAAGATGGGATTCATTTTGTAATGGTGCCCATCTGTTCCTCATTGGCAAAATAAAAATGTTCTTGCACACACACACACACACACACACACACACACACACACACACCACACATACACGCACACACAGACAAATATCAGCTAATTATTATACAGAATATTTTGAAAACTTATTTGATCAGGGAACATGGGCTCTTAGTGTGAAGTGTCTAAAGTTGTAACTTCGATCGATTTCTTTAATCTATTATTTCCCATACCTTACTCTTGACAAATTTTTCATAGATCATTTGCTCTGGCCTCTTCTCTCTAGGAATGTTGGCCATTTTGATATAGCTACTTTAGATATTTTTTGTAGGAACATTGTCAATCATCCTTATAGAGTTAAGGAACAGGCTCTTTTCCATCTTTACTTTTTGGGAATAGTTATATAGTTTGTCTAGTGTTTTAAAATACATAAAATGAACTCAGCTGACCTAAAATTTCTAGTGCAGGCATGGGCATAGAGCTCAGCAATTACTCTGCACTCTACTCCCCAAGCCTCATAGAAGGTAGACGTGGGGGTGCATGCTTGTAATCCCAGGATTTAGGAGGCTGAGGCGGAAGGACTCCCATGGGTTTGAGGACAGCCTAGACTCCATAGCGGGTTCAGGACCAGTCTAGATTACAGAAGGAGACTCTGTCCCAAAGAACAAAATTTCTAGTCAAGCACCTATATTTCAACTGGTATCCTTTTTGGCTCTAGCATTTGACCAATTTTGATTAATGCACTATGAATGCAGTTGCCATTGGAGACTAATAGCTTCTGTAAAATTTGGATGAATAAGAACCCCAAATCTGTGGATATCCCATACACAACTTAGTAAAGTAGGAATTACTCTGAAATAGACAGGAATCTAAGTATGCCATAGTTATTCCCAGAGACTTCCTGGTCTGATGTCACTGTTTGCATCATCAGGAACTATACCTTAAACATGTAAAGTTATCATCTCTGCTCTTTACATTTAGTACAATTCAATTTAATGCATTATCTATTGGTTTTAACTAAATAACTATGTTGTTATATAAGTAAGGTATACCTCTACATTGGATATTAAGTTTCTGTCAATTAACACTTTTTTGAAGTGTATGAGATTTAAAGCTATTCTTTAATTCTTGTCAAATGTCATCAATCTACAAAAAACTGAGAAAGAATTCTAAGTTCTGCCTTAATAATAAGAGACTGTTAATTTTTAGAGAAAGTTTGTAATAAAGCCTATAAAACTATAATACTGATTATTGCTGACTCATGTCAAATATGAGGAAAGATTTTTGGGGTGCCTATGTTTATCTGTTCAAATTGTAACATAATGTCTAAAATCCTATCTGTTCCAAGTATTTCAACTCTAATAGCTAAAAAGATTTGGATATTAGTCCTAATAAGTTATCAATCATAACTATTACATTAACATGCTACATAAAATAAATAACTCAGATATAATTAGCTCAAAACTGTTATATTAGCTGTTTTGCTTTGGTCAGTTTTGTTTTAATTTTTGCTGTCTTTCTACAACTCCTAACGAAAAGATCTAATGCAAATTCTTAAAACAGCGGCGATCAATTCCAAGACAAATAAAACTTACTGAAGGACTCTGGGAAAATTAGCCTAAGAGCTATTTCTTCTCACCCATTTTGCCAGAGTCTATGAGGAAAGGTTCTTATCCATAAGTGCCTGATAATTCTCACAAAAGACTCTGTCAACATTTAAAATTGTCTTGAGCCAATGTAAATGTGGACTAATAGACTCACCAGATAAAATTCTAATTTTAAATTGTTCAAAAATCAAAATACCAATCACAGCCTAGGCAAAAAAAGATCCTCTACTTTTCATTATGTTACATTATTCTTAATTCATATCTACGCAACTGTATTGTTAAGTTTGTGCCTTTTGGGTTCCAATAATTCATAATGGACATCAAATATTCCAAGACAGTCCAGTGGAATTCTTGTCTTTTACCCTTTTGCAAGCCACCCTATGTCTTTACACTTAAACTCAATACAAGGCCCACAGCCTCTGATAGATAAACAAACTCAATGTGCCCCTACTTGTGCCTATGTTCAAATTGAAGCAGCTATGGACATGATTACTTCCCTTTTCAGCAATAATTTGATTTTGCTGGTCGCTCAGAAAAAAATGTGGTGACAAAAGGATTAAAATTCTCAGTGTCCACATTTCTCAGACTCAGTTCTGCCCAGCAAATGCTAAACAATCAATGTGCATGAACCGAGGATTCATCCATGTGGACTTCTGAAAGGCTGGGTGATAACTGTGGCTGCATCGTCAATTAAGAATTGCAGTGTATACCGTGTATATGTTCTTTCTCTTAAATTGTAACTATACTGTATCTATTCTATTTTTAAATATTTTTATTTTAATTTTTTGAAAAGATTCCATGACATAAAATTTAGCATTTTTTGTAGTTACATTAATTCCAAATTCTGTAACAGATTAGAACCATGGGGTTTGAGGAATAAGTGAGTGCCTGTGTCTACCCCCTTTTCAGAGGTTCACTCCTATCTGACCTTTCCTCTCTTTCTACCCTGACATTCATGTTTGGGCCATTTTATATTATTATTTTTGTGCATTCCGTAAGAGGGACGCCCATCTATAGTCAGTATTTTGTGCTTGGTTCATTTCACTGAGCATTATTGATTCTAGGTGGCCCCATTTTCATTAAAACTTTTCATATCTGTCTTTCTTTATGGCTACATAGAATTCCATTGTATATACTTACCACATCTTTAATTATTCCTGTATGGATGGGCATGTGGGTTGTTTCCAGGATTTGGCTATTATAAATTGTGCTGCTACAAACATGGATATGCTTGTGTCTTTTTGGTATGTGGACTTTATTTCTTTTGGGAATATGCCCATTCAATAGGGCAGTAGCTGGATCAAATGGAATTTCCGTTCTCACCTTTCTAAGGAACCTCCAGACTGCTTTCCATAATGTTCGTACCAGCTTGCATTCCCACCAGCAGTGAAGCAAAGTTCCTTTTTTTTCCTGCACATTTGCCAACAATTGTTATTTTTTGAGTTCTTGATGTAGGCCATTCTCACTGGAGTGAGGTGAAACCACAATTTTTTTTTTTTTTTGGTATTTTTCTGATGGCCAATGATGAAGAAAAGTTTTTCAAATGCTTGTTGGCCATTTGTACTTCTTCTGAGAAGTTTCTTTTCATTTCAGCTGTTCACTTCTTGATGGGATCAATTATTTTAGGGGGTTATGTGTTTTTTAGTTCCTTGTATATTATAGATATTGATTTTTTTGTGTGTAGTATTACTGGTGAATATCTTTTCCCACTCTGTGGGTTGTCTCTTCAAATTGCTGATTGTGTCTTTTGCTGTGCAAAAGCTTTTCAATTTAATGTAGTCCCATTTATTGATTCTTATTGAGATTTCTTGTACAGTTGGTGATCTGTTCAAAAAAATTTTTCCTGTCTCTATGTCTTCTAGGATGTTACCTATTTTGTTTTTCAGTATGCTCAGTGTTTCCGTTTTGGTGTCTATCCTTTTGATATTTGCCTAATTTGTCTTCCAGAAGGTTCAGTCTTTTGGTCTTAATATCTAGGTCTTTGATCCATTTTGATTTGATTTTGGTGCACAGTGACAGGTGTGTGTCTAGATTCATTCTTCTGCATGTGATGTCCAATTTTCTCAGCACCATTTATTCACAAGACTGTCCCTTTTCCAGTGCATGCTTTTGGCTCCTTTATCAAAGATCAGGTAGCTGAAGGTATTTGAGTTTGTCTCTGCGTCCTCAGTTCTGCTCCACTGTTCAACCTGTCTGTTTTTGTGCCAGTATCATATAGCTTTCATAATTATTGCTTTGTAGTATAACTTGATGTCTGGAATTGTAATGGCACCTGCTTTGTATTGTTATTCAGTACTGCTTTGGCTATTTTAGGTCTCCTTTGGTTCTATACCATTTCAAGGACTGTTTTTTCAAGTTCTGTGAAAAAAGTTGTTGGTATTTTGATAGGAATTGCACTAAATATGTCTGTCAGTTTGGGCAGTGTAGTTATTTTGACTATATCAATTCTGACTATTCAAGAACAGGGGATGTCTTCATTTTCTGATGTCCTCTATACCTCAGATAAGAGGCTCATAACTAGAATGTACAATTAACCGAGGAAAACTAAACCCTTCAAAATCAAAGACCCAATTGAAAAATGGGCAATGGTAATGAGTTGGCAGTTCTCAGATGAAGAAGTCCAACTGGCCAGTAAATACATGCGAAAAAAGGTTCAACGTCATTAGTCATTGGAGAATTGCAAATCAAAACATCACTAAGGTACCATGTAACCCCTGAAAGACTTGTGTATATCAAGAACACAAACAGCAATCAGTGCTGGAGAGGCTGTGGGGAAAAAGGGACCCTCCTGCACTGCTGGTGGGAATGTAAACTGGTACAATCACTGTTGGGGCCCTCAGGACCTGAGAGCCTCAGCATTGCCGACCTTGGCCAAGTTCCTTTCCACGAGGAAGTGTTTACTGCTTGAAATTTAATTCAGGTATTGCTTGTTTACTAAATTTAACTCAGGTGTTGTTTTGCTTGTTTACCGTTTGAAATCTGGATCAGGTGTTGAAACACGGGACTGTTAACACGCGGGAAGGCAAGTGGGAAGGCTGTCGATAATAAAGCGTCTTCGGCAGCGACCCTTACAAGAGTCCAGTTTTCTTCAATCTGCACTCCCCCTCTCGCGTTCTCATTGACTGACTGAGCGGGCTCGGTCAAATCACTATGGAAAATAGCATGGAAGTTTCTCAAAAGATTGGAAATAAATATCCCCTTTGATCCAGCGATACCACTTCTTGGAATTTTTCCAAAAGAGTTAAAAGCATCACATCACAGAGATATCCATGTTATATCAGTACAAGTAACAATAGCTAAAACGTGGATGACACCAAAATACCCATCAACAGACCAATGGATACATAAATTGTGGTTTTTGTTCACAATGGAGTACTACCCTACCACCAGGTAGGTTTGAGACCCTTGTAGGTAGATGGATGCAATTCAAAACCATCATGCTCAGTGAAGTGAGTCAGAGGCAGAAGGTTGATATCAAATGGTTTCTCTAATATGAGAACCCAGACCATAGTCATTTTCATCGAAGAAAATGGGTGAATAACAGGAGCTACTGGTAGGGGGAGGGGAATGGTGAAGTTAAGAAAGGAGAAGGGAAGGCTCTGTCATTTTGCCAAGATATATATGTACAAAATACTCAAGTGCAATGTAAACATGTGTCTCACATATATATGTATATATATCAATAAAACAGAAATATTCCATATAGTCCCTGATTCCTTGGCAGTGCCACATTCTAGCTTCTCCACAAGTCACTGGGAGTCCAATTAGTGACCAGCAAGAGGTTTGATGCAAGTGAATTTGTTATCTGGGTATTTCATTTCTCACTTGTATCAGTTACGGTGGTGATAACAATAGCAGTGATGCTGGTTTGAATTTCCAAAGCCTAAGCCACTCCTGAATGATCTTAGCAGATATTTACAATAGATTTGCCTTTACACTTGAGTGTTAAATAATTTCATGCCTTGGACCACGATGTTCCATTGCCATAGTTACCCTGGATTTCATAAACTGTTGCTTAGCAATCCCACTCATCATTCAACTATTTTCTTTTTGTAATGTTTTCACATTATGTCCCTAGGAAAATGCAGCTGAGCCTCTTAGTAATATAAGATACTTGTCTCCAAGCAAGGATTAATCTTCCCAATTTGGACTGTTATCTTTCCCTTCCTTTGTATTTTTAATTGAAATGCCAAATGTCAGTATGCTTTATAGTGGAGGGTACATAGATCTGGATAGTGTACCCTTGTTTAGAGATAAGCCGTTAATGTTTTTTGGTGCCTGTGCTGCAGCATACACTTTGCCTCTGAGTAGCACAGAGGTGACTGGAAGCAGAGGGTCTACAAAGGGATAAGCAGCTGAGGGGATCCAGCTTTCTGCCATTCCACTTTTTTTGTGTGCTTGTCTTTGCCTGGCTGAATACGCTCTCCACTCACAGGGTTTTGTGTTGCTTGGCAACTGCACGGAGTCAAGTTTCCCAAAGCCTTGTTGCTGGGCACGTCTCCTTTCCACATGACCTTATTTACACTCTGTCACACTCACCGTTTTCCTGGGCTCAAACTGACTTTATGGAGAGAACCTTCTGCTTCCCTGGAGAGAAAGGACTAGTGCATTTTGGAGACATAAAAAATGGAGAGGTTTCTGCTCTCACGTGCAGTCTTTCAAGACAATAGAGGCCTCTTAAGATGGTTCCCTGAGCCAGACATGGTAGCACTTGCCTGAAATTTGAGCATTCTAGGAGGCTGAAGGAGGATCACAAATTCAAAGCCATCCTGGGCTACATACTGATCTTGGGAGCAGACTAGAAAATAAGAGAAATCTGAAAAAAAAAAATCAGACCATAAAACCAAAAGCAAAACAAATAAGAAACAACAACAAAAATACCCCTTTCTATCCTGGCACTATGGAAATTGCTGTAAAGTGATGCAGATTGTCTCCCCCCCCCCCCCATTTGATACATTTGACACTCAGGCCATCCCTGTAATTAGCCTGTCTATGGAACACTAGCAGATCTGAATTCTTAAAAGTGTGCTGAGATTTTCTGGTTCAGCTGCACTGAAGGGAAGGTTCCACTTCTCGCACTGAGTGGCCACGTGTGCGGCGCCAGTGTGCATTTCTTTTGTTACTTCATTTACTTTAAATGCCAATATTTTAGGTGTTACTTGTTGCTGTGTTGCTCAGGTTGAATTTTAGCAATATCCTATGAGTCTCCTCTCTTCTCATGTAGCCGTATACATACTGAATTGATCAATATTCCAGAATGCCTTGTGAATGCTGCTTAGCTCTAATTCATGTGATTCAGCTTCAGTAATTCTAATATTATAAAAACCACTATACTGTTCTTTGTAATGGCTATCCTAATGTATACTAACACCAACAATGTGTGCGCGGTTTCCATTTTATTTACATCCTTGCCAACAGTTCTTACCAAATTTCTGTCTTAAACAGCCATTTTTACTGAGATGAGATGATACAGCTCAGTGTGACTTTAACTTTAGTTTACGTAATGAGAAGTAATAATGAACATACTCCATACTCTCGTGTCTTGCTTTAGGTACAAAGATGTCAAAGACCTTGTCAGGGTCTCAGAGTTCTGAAACCCAGAGCTCTCTGCAGGAGTACATGGGTTCACCACCTAAAGGAGAAGGTGCATTGGCCATCAGCCCTGAGCAGAAGCTCTTATTTAAATTTATTGGGTTGGGGAGGGAAGAAAGGCAGAATAAAGGGGTATGGCATGTAGGGCAGCGGGAGTTGTAATCAAAATCAGCAGGAAGGATGTGATCCTTTTGAGCCGGGGATTAATGGCAGTCAGACATTAAGCAAATTCTACAAGAATATGATGGGAGATTTCACAGCTGTCTGGGAAGCAGGCAATCCTCACAAACTTCAGTTCACGAGTAAACATTATCCAGCTAAGGTAGAGGCAAATAGAGAATAGATAGACACAGGCTCACCCGGCAGGCAGTGTTCAGTATGTGAGGCCGAAAGCCTAAAATTCAACTTTTGAAGTTTTGAGAGAATCTTCAAACTTATGGATTATTAAAAAGGTCTCCACAATCCTGTGAAAAAAGACTAAAACTAATATAAATGTGCAAAAATTACCATGTTTGCTTTGAATGAAATGTGTTGCAGAGTAATTTATATAGAATAGTTGTTAGAAGAACCTTGGATGACTCTTTGCATTTCCTTATGTGGCAGGTAAATATTACTTTAAATACCTCAGCCCACATCTTGTTCATCCGATCCTGCAAGAGGACTGGCCACTACACTGTCATCACTTCCTGCACAGTCAGGTACATGGGGAAGAGGAAAACATGTTCAAATGAAATGTGCTGTTTTTATCACATTTTTATTCTGGAGTTCCTCAAGCTTTCTGCCTACCAAACATTTTTGAAGCAGACAGACATGAAGTCAGTTATGTGCAGGACAGGTGAAATGAGACTAGGGTGTGGGACAATTTTGTGGAGGCATATGGAGACAGACGGAAGAATATGAATACATAAGCCTTCAGGGTGAAAGTCACAGAGACCCTTGTCCTTCAAAATAAATATGGCATAAGCCAGGACTGCGCAGGCCGCAGGAGCTGTAGCGGGAGTTCTGTAATTGTGCCATGGGGCGAGATCACTTAATGAGACACCTACAGCCAATACCAGAACTGAGAACCCCAATGCTTGAGATGTCATCCAGTTCCAAGCAATAGCTAGCAAAAAGAGTGTCAATGCTTCTGTGAAAAGCATTCAGCAGAAAACTGAGCATTTCCTGAATACTCAACACCAGCAAAGGTGTAGTGGTTGGGATTTTAGAGCCAGAACTTTGAATCATTTTGGAGTTAGTCTGTATGTGTTCACACTGTTAAAGAAATAGCTGTTGCTATCAGGCTTATCTTTATATTTTTATTATGTGCTACCGAAGTGTTTAGTAGCAATACTTGGTGCATAAATTCAGGAGAAAAGATAGAGTACCTGAGCACAGGGCAACAAATGTGGGAGATAGCTGTGATGAAGAGACAAAGGACATCCTCTCCGGGGTCTTTTCATTTGTTTTATAACATAATAAGGTCAGCAGTTCAGGGTGGGGATGGATAACAGGTCCTGCCTTCAGAGTAAAGGGTGAAGGCAGGGAAGTGTTTTCTGAGTGGAGTGGTGAATTTGCTGGGAGAATATAACTCCTAAGCGTAAACTTTGATTAAAGTGGATATTAAGGGTTAAATAACAAAGAACGTGAATCATTGTGGCAATGCAGCTGGAAAGTTGGAATTTTCAGATTGGTGATTAGCTACGGAAGTTGGCAAAGGGAGAAGGGTAGAGATTATATATACGAAGACTGAGTTCTGATGTCCACCTGTATTTTTTTAAGCTGGGACTGAAAAAGTGATGATCTAGAGATGGAATATTTTAGAAAAATAAATGCTTCATTCAAGGCATGCGAGTTCTGCCAAGTACCAGGAGCAGCAGTGAAGAGGGAGACCTCAAAGGAGAGGAAAGTAGTGGCCAGATGTTAGGGAATTTGGACAATGTGTCTGTAGAGCTGTCACGACGAGCTTGGGATCTAGAGCACCACAGTCTCTTTAGATATGTGATCTTTGTGAATCAATGGCCAGTTAGTTTTCTCTGCCTGTTTCCTTATCAATGAAAGAGGACACAGGAAGAGCACCTTCATGGCAGTTTTGAAGCATTGAATGAGTTCCTGTTAGAGGAGTGCATTTAAAGTGGTTCAGAACTCTATCTGATACATGATCCCTGTACACTACTTTGATCTATATAAGAACGTGGCTCATGACTGAGATACACCCTGAGCATTGATGGAGGAAGGGAAGTCGTAGTATTGTGAGCCATCACATGTGGGGCTTTTAAATCTTCTACAACAATGTCTTATATGTGTAGTATTATTAAGAAAGAACTTACTACTAATTAAATAAGGAGAGAAGTTTATTGTTTTATGCAGTATTGTTGAACAAAGTTTTGTAAGCTTAGTCATGGGTGTGATAACGACAAGTCATGAAAAACATTAATTTCCAAGATACCATGTTTACATTTAATGTATTTTTGCATAAGTTATCCACTTCTTATCAAATGATTATGATACCCTTCCATTCTTATACTTTTAGGTGATAGTTGATCAGGAACAAAAAGCCTTGCAACAAACTCAAGCTGTCAATGCCCAGTGAAAGCCTTTAACGCTGCTTGAAGAATGCTTGGTAACACAGTACAATCTCAGAAAACATCGTGTGTATCTGAAAGATGGAAAATGGTGGGGTTTTTTTCTTTCCATAGTTATGTTACAAAACACTGTGGTTGCGCTTCTAAAGTGCCTGAGCATTGTGGGCATATTATTCATCCAATTTCACTTAAGTATTAAATTATTTTTTACTTTAAGAATTCCCTCATTATTGTAGGTGTCATCTAAGTAGAAAGTGGAGAATAAGCATATTTAAATGGATACATATATATCATGAAATAAGTTGATATTTTCTTAGCCCTTCAATCATAGCTCACTCCCATAGATGAATATATGAAATGTACAATTCTCTATTTCCGGAGTATTTCCTGGCACACTTGCTTTTAGTATATTATGGAGGGGACTACAAATTGCCTTATGTGGGAACTCACAACTAATACACAGTGCCCAGGTGCCCAGATAGAACAAGCTGAGAATGTAAACAGGTGCTAACAGTTTGCAAATTAAGAATTGTCTACTTTGTCCAGTGCAGGTTAACCAATTTTTCTCAGACACATTATTTTTCCAGGTGTATATGAGTTTTAGATTAAATAAAACAGGTTCCAATCCTTCTCCTCCCTCACCTCCTGTGGCTGCTGCTATTCTCTTCCTCTCCCTCTTCTCTCCTATATCCTTTTCTAACACAGCATATTTTGAATCTCTCTTGCATACTCCTTTTGACATTTATTGTTTCAAGCCAGCATGATGGTCCAAAAATACCTATTTTCTAAATGGTCCTTCTTTACTTCGGAATAATCTACAGGCACAATTTTAGACAGAGGTTAGAAAAACAGTTATTTTTAAGTGCTTGGAACATTCCATTGGAACCACTTATAGGTTACTGTGCAGGTTTGATGCAGGACTTCTTCTCAATTCTAGATATAAATTTTGCTACTTCAGTTAAAGCATTACTGTTATTGAACCTCCTGTACTTGGTTATCCTTCACATCCCATTGTCGGCAGTCCTCATAATTCCTACCTCTGCAGTGGTAATTTTATCCCAATCTTGAAAATTCTCACTGCTACTTCCTAGTGAGGATTTCAGCCTCTGATATTAAACAGTCCTTATCACTGCTTGCCTGTGTTGTTGAAGTCTTACGTGAACTCACTTTCTCAAATCATCCTTCATGTTGGGCAATATCATCTCCTAAAACAGCCAAAACCCTCAATGGCTATCATTAATGTCTTTTTTTTTTTCTTTACACGTTGAAACACCCACCCAGAACATCTCCCCATTTAAGGCTTCATGTGGGGTATTTTTTTTCTTTCTTCCCATCTCTACAGATTAGTAGCCTTCTCTAAAGTAACTCACATTCCTCCCATCTTTTGTTTATTCTCCTCCCCCAGGAAACCCTTAACTCTTTTCTTTCCTATGAAACCTGTTTTTCTTTTTTTTTTTTTTGCCAACTTAGCAGTCATTCCTCTCCACTTTTAGCCACATACCTAGCTACTTGCCTAACCCTTCTAAAATAAAATTTTCATGTCATTTTATATGTTACTGTATGTGCCCATAACACGGAAGCAGTTGCATGTTCATTTTGTAATCTTTGCACTACATTCCATATACTGATATTTATGTGGCATTCACTAACAAACCATTTGCAGAATGAATGATGCAGATACATCTTCCCAATATTTTTTCATAGCAAAAAGTAGTCATAGTGTAGATTATTTTATTTTTCTAGGGAAGTCATATTATATTCCTATTAGGGATGAGACGTGTTTGCAAATCTCTTGTTTTGCTTCTCAAGATTTTGGTTTTCAAGATTCTGGCAGTTATTAATGTTCAATTAGTCGCTTTAAATTTGCTCAGTCTTGCCTTCAAAAATTAGTTGTCTCATTCCAAGTGTTGTGTCTCCTATCTAGACATTAGTTGACTCAAAAATGCACATATCTGTGTTTCTTTATCAGGTAGTTTGCTCTTCATGAACAAAGTAGAATAGTGTTCTGTAGCAATACATATTGACTATCATTTGAGCTTTAATATATGTGTCTTTTGAACTGAAGCTGCTCACATTGGTGACATGAGCAAAAATTTTTGATTTCCAAAAAGTTTTGGTTCCCATTTGTTTTAGAATCTGAAGGACCTATCCATGGCTGGTGACTGTTGAAATGCCAGTGCTGTTGAATAAAGAAAATTTAGAACAAAAAAAATGGCCCTCTTGCAATCAAACCTGATGACAACTGTGCCCTGCATGTGAAGTCAAAAACCAGGAACCGATGTAAGCAGTGAAATATTTTATTTGATAAAGTATGTGTATCATTCACCTGAATCTTCGTATTTCCTTTCCTCTGCCTTCATAAGTTGGAGAATGCCAGTGTTCAAAAAGTTCTTCTGTTCCATTTCCCTCTGATGATTTGGAGGAAGAATCTCAGTGTCCGTGATGAGATGCTGTCACCAAGTGAATTGGTTGAAACCGGTGGGTCTTAGAATTTGTGGTTGAAAGAATGACATCTTTGCTTAGTTTTTGTTAAGTTCCAGTTGCCACGTTGTGTGACACCAGCAGTTCTAGGCTATATGTATGTTGCCTCCATCCTCTCAGTAGTGGTTCTGACTTTTATCACTAAGCTGCCAATTATGATGACTTTATTTAAGGTTTGGTCTTGGTGTGTGTGCATCAATCTCAAAGGTTAGAAAGCAGAATCATGGATTGTCATTGTTCCTTTGTAATATTTATTTACTTATTTATTTATTCATTTATTTTGGAGACAGGATCTCACTATGTAGCCCAGGCTTGTCCTGAACTCATTATGTAGACCAGGCTAGTCCTGAATTCAGTATGTAGACCCGGCTAGTCCTGAATTCAATACGTAGCCCACGCTGGCCTTGGACTCAAGGAAATTCTTCTGCCTCGGCCTCCTGAGTGCTGGGATTGCAGGTGTGTGCCACCATGCCCAGCCTTATGTGGTGCTGAGGAATTTAACTCAGGGTCTTGTGCTTTCAAGGCAAGCACTTTAACCACTGTGCCATTCCTCCAGCCCCTCATTGTTCCTCTTGAAGAAGAGGAGATGTGGATTTCATGTACACCCTTGTGTAAATTACTACTAGGTTACTCCACTTTGTACTCCAGAATGATTTATTCTCCTGAACTCCGCTCAGCCATCTACGTAAAAGAAGTCAGTCATCATACATGGATTTGTGAATGTGTCATTTTCAGAAAAAAATGACAGTACTACTTACTGTGGTCTACTATTGGAATGATATCTGCCCTTAACATTTATTAAAAGTACTTCATTTAAATGTGTACACTCACTTAAAAATTAAGGAGCAGTGTGGGACATAGGGAGAGGGAAATGTGGGCACATATGGAGGGGGAAGAGGTGGCACATATCGGCCTCCACTCTCTCCACTCATTTGCACACCAAGGCTGCTCAGATCAAAATCATTGAGTTAGGCTATTGCCCTGAATTTGGGGATTTGGGATGATGAAATGTTTTCTATCCTTATCTACTG
Source organism: Ctenodactylus gundi (assembly GCA_004027205.1). Taxonomy (NCBI): domain Eukaryota; kingdom Metazoa; phylum Chordata; class Mammalia; order Rodentia; family Ctenodactylidae; genus Ctenodactylus; species Ctenodactylus gundi. Next base: position 76,925 of record PVKB01000066.1, read on the forward strand.
ACCTCTTTTGCACACCTTTAGTGGACATGCCTTGTCTCATAATGACCAGCTCTGCTCAAAATTCTATGATTCTCACCAATCTAGAATACAAATACGGCTTAATATAGGAATCTTCACTTCCATCTTCAATATAAAATATGTAAAATCTTAGTTACAGTATGTCACAGTATGAGGACAATCTCAAGTACAGAATACTTCATAGATTTGAGATGTACTTTGTGAGGTCAGTTTTGGTCTCTAAAATATATCATGTAATGTATTTGAGTATTAGGAAAGTGGGCCATATAAAACACAGATAAGTACATGAAAAATGTTTAGCCTCTTTAGCCACTGGAGAAGTGCAAATCAAAACAACTCATTAAGATTCTATATTACTCCAGTAAGAATGACCTTTTTTGAGTCAGGGTCTTGCTCTGTAGCTCAGTCTGTTCCTGAACTCACTATGGAGCCCAGGTGGGCTTTGTACCTATGGCAACCCTCCTGTCTCAGCCTCCCGAGTGCTGGGATTACTGGTGTGCACCACCACACCTGGCTTATGTGGTGCTGGGGAATTTAACTCGGGTACTTAGCGCTTGACTTAGCACTCGTTAGGCAAGCTCCTTAACCACTCAGCCATTCTTTCAGCCCAAGAAAGACTATTATTAAGAACTCAAGAAATAACAAGTGTTGATGAGGCTGTGGGGAAAAGAACTCTTCTATTTTTTTGATGGGACTGTAAATTCCTATAATCACTATGGAAATCAACATGGTAGTTTCTCCAAAAACTTAAAATAGAAGTTTCATTTGACCCAGATATAACTCTTCTAGGAATCCTTTGAAAAGAGTTAAAGACACCATGTTATAGGGACACTACCATATCTATGTTTATAGCAGCACAACTCATAAGAGCTAAATCTGTGAAGTAAGCAATACATCCATCAATAGATGAATGAATAAAGAAAATGTGACATATTTATATGAAGTGCTATTCTGTCATGAAGAAAGATAAATTTGAGTCATTTATAAGAAAATAGATGCACATTGAAATCACCATGCATAGGCAAATGAATCAGACATGGAAGGCTAAATATCATATGGTTTCTCTAACAGAGAAACCCAAAGTAAAAATAAGTAAAAGAGCAAAATACTGGAGGGACATACAGTGAGTGGAGAGGGAAGATGTCTCCGTTGAAGGGATTATGCCAATTTGAGGGAATCAGGAACCACACCTTCATGAGGATTAGGATTTGTCAATCACCCTAGATTGGGGATCAAGAACTGGTCTGGATTAGAGTGTGAGTGATTTGTGGGCTGGCCAATGAGAGAAGAGCACCCACCCAGGTGTGGGACGGCCAACTAGAACTCCAAGGGCATGAAAGGAAGGAAGAGGAAAGATTGTTACAGCTTCTTCCTCTGGGAAAGCTCTCATCTTTGTAATTGTCTATGGATGCCAACTTGCTACACATCACAGATCGTCAGCACAGATTCGCTCTAGTCTTGACTTGTGCCTATCTGCCCATTGCTGCTCTTCAGTCGCTGATCTTCAGACTTCAGTCTTCACCTGACATCCACAACAGACTCTCACCTCACTGGCTGTTCTGCAGTCCTGGATGGGAGATCTACTTCACGGCTGAGCAGCCATCTTAGACCATGTCTATCCTAGGATTTGTAAGCATTCCTGATAGATCCTTTTGTGATAAAATCTGTAAATTCTGTCTTTTGAAAGAACCCCAACTAATACAGAATATGATGTATAAAGGGGAAGAAAGAGAAGAGCTCTACAGAAAAAAATAAAAGAGACACAATCAAGAGGTTTTATATATATATATATATATATATATATATATATATATATATATATAAAACATTTCCATGAGTTTAGTATAATTACTAAGTATTGCAAATACATAGTCATAAAAGAATTGGACAACTTCCAGGCAGCATGGTGATTGAGTAGAAGCATTGCTCAGTGGCTCCTCACAGGCTGGCACATGATTGGGAGCTGTTATCTCTGGGATTGCCTGATATGCAGGTTGAGGATTTGACAACATGATTAAGAATAATTAGTTGGAGCTCACAGAAGATTCAAAGCAAGAAGAGTTTTATTGAGAAAGTAAAGGTCTCGAAGAGAGTCAAGTTGGGGGGGGGGGTCTCAATTGAGGGTCCTGGGGTGACAGACTGGAGCCCTTTATAAATGTTTGGCTTAGGAAGTTTTGGGCATCTCCTCTGGTAGGAGTTGCTGAACAATGCAAACCTACTAATTATCTTGGGGCATCTACAAGAAACCAGGAGGAAGATAAGTGGACTGGATTAGCTACTTCTCCTTTATTCTTTCCTGGAGGGGATGGGCCCTTGACTGGGATTTCAATCCCACCTTGAGTCCATCTCTGCTCTCATAGCTGGAATGCCCTGTCCTTGTCCTGCCTATCTATCCTAACTTATCTCTATTTTACAGAACTACCTGCTCAACTTGGCTAGAAGAGGGAGGAGAGCTACAAAAACTAAAAGAAGGCCAAGGGAAGGTTAGAAACACCATTAATACCCTAAAAGCTAAAGAGTACACTGGCCTGGGAACCCACCCCAGGACACCTGGGAAGAGCCATGAGCTGTTGACAGCTACAGAACAAAGTAGGCCTGGATCCGGGAGCCTCTGGAATTAGCAGCAGCAGCTGGAAACCTCAGAATGGGGCAATCCTGGAGACAGGCACCATTTGACAGCAGCTGGTAGCCCCAGCCTCAAGAAACAAGGTTGTGGGTAGTACAAACTGCAAGCACATCGCAAGCTTCCCCTTGAAAAGGTCTCACTGAGATTAGCTCCAGAGACACAGGGCTTGGCAGCCACACTAAGCAGTGACATAGGCAGGAGCCATTTTGAAAAGAGCCCATGTCTGAATTGTTTAGGGTAAAGGAAGCCACAGGTAGGCCATACCTTGTGAATTTTGGAGACACTCTTGATCAATGCCAAGGAAGGAACTGGCACAAGAGACAGTTGCAGAGAGAGGAAAAAGGCCTTCAACCTCTTAAGTGGTTCAGGTGGTAGTAGGAGCACCACAGAGGGCAGGGAGTGTCCCCTCAGAAAAGGGAAGCCAGGACATATAACAGAGCTTTGTTGAGGGTGCTGAGTGTGAACAAAACATCATAGAGACCAACAGATTGGTATTTGCCCCTCACTGCCTATTCCTAACACAGAATTCACCAAACTTTCAACTCACCCCCTCCACACAATTTCATACACGTTCAAAGAAACCACTTGGTTAGGCCGTCAAAGTGAAGTCTCATAGCAATCCAATCATGGGAAGACAGGGCAATAGGACAAATGCAGAAGTGCCTGACTTCCCTGAAAGTAAATGTCATGGGCCCTGAAATAGTGGAACCCATAGAAAAAGAAGTTAAAAAAAAAAAACAAGTAGAGCAGTTGGTTTACGTTAACAGTCAGTTCAAACAAGACATTCTTAAAGGAGTGCAAATAATGATCAGTGAGCAATGAAAGAGGTACTAAGAGGGAAATTTATAGCTATGCATTCACATATGAAAAACACCAGAGCAATCTCAAATAAACAATCTAATGAACTCAAAGTCCTAAAGAAACAAGAACAAGCCAACCTCAAACCAGAATCAAGAAAATTAAAAGAACAACTCCTATGGAACTTAAAACGAAAAACAAAGTGAAACAGGGGGTTCGGGTAGGGGAGGAGGGAGGGAGCAGAGGATGGAGGAGGGACAAAAGGTGAGTGGGAAAGTCCTTGTCACCTTGACAAGATAAGTATGTGCACAAAATGCTCAACTCCATTGTAAACCTTAAATCTTGCACGTATACATAACAATAAAATGGGGAAAAAAGAATCAGAGTAGAAATCAATGAAATTGAAACTGCAAATAAAACAATTCAAAAGATAAATGAATCAAAGTGTTGGTTCTTCACAGGAATAAATAATATTGACAAATCTCTAGTCAAACTCACCAAACAAAAGAAAGAAAAAAATTCATATCAATACAATTAGAAATGAAAAAGGCGAAATTACAACAGACACTGTTGAAATCCAGAAGATTATAAGAATTTATTTTGAAAACTTATGTTCCAATAAACTCAAGAATTTAGAAGAAGTGAATAAGTTTTTAGACACACATGATATACCAAAGTTGAGCCAAGAAGATATAAAAACTCTGAATAGAGTGATAACAGGAGAAACAACTGGGGCAGTAGTAAAGGATCTACCAACAAAGAAAAAGACTTAATGGATTCATCGCAGAATTCAATCAGAACCTCAGAGAAAGCGAGCACTGATGCTTCTTAAACTCTTTTATGAAATTGAGCGAGAGGGAACACTGTCTAAATCCTTCCTGGAAGCAAGTATCAGCTTGATCTCCAAACTGAACAAAGAGCCAACAAAGAAGGAAAACTACAGGCCAATTGCCTTAATGAATATATGTGCAAAAGTCCTCAATAAGATACTTACAATCAGAATGCAACAAATTATTTAAAAGATCATACATCATGACCAAGTTGGCTTCAATTTGGGGATACAAGGCTATTTGAATATAAACCAATCAATCAATCAAGTTATTATACCACATTGACAAACACAAGATCAAAAATGGGATGATCATCTTAATAGATGCAGAAAAGAGCTTTTGACAAAATCCAACATCCATTCTTGATTAAAAAAAAACAGGAAAATAGGTTTAGGAGAACCTTATCTAAAACTAATAGAAACCATTTACAACATACCTACTGCCAATATTATACTAAATGGGGGAAAATTAAAAGCATTCCCCTTCAAATCAAAAACAAGTCAAGGGTGTCCACTCTCATCGCTTCTGTTCAACACAGCGCCTAATATCTTAACTAGAGCAACCAGTCAAGAGAATGGAATAAAGGGAATACATAGAGAAAAAGAAAGTAACTTCAAGTAGAACATTTGATAATCTACCCACAATATATATTTTATGGCTCCAGATAGTACAAGAAGCAGAGAAGAGAGTTGAGGCATATAGATGAATGTGCCTTTAAACTTGCACAATTCTAACCTTGAAAAACAATGCACCCTGTATCTTTGGAGATATCACAAGTGATTAAAACATAATCAATTGAGCATACATATATGTCAATAAAACACTTTCAAACACTGGTAAAGGCAAATGTCACCGGAAGCTGGAACAAAATGAATAAAATGAAGTCTTGAGGTCAGTGGAAATGACATAGTAACATACTGAGAGCTCGCTACTCACAGTTACTGTTCCTGCTTAGTTGTCGGAATAATTTTAGTGTTTTAATTTTGTTAAGAACGCAAAGGGAGATACACATTAATGACTGTTACGAAGTGGGTTTTCTTTCAAAGCCCCACCTGTATTGGAATTGGCTCTTACAGTTCACAGATCTCACTCCACTCACATTCAGTGGGCAGTGGTAAAGGGGCTTTTTGAAAAGGCCTGCTAGCTGACAGCTGGTCAAGACATCACAACAGAAAGCCAAGTGAGAAGAAGCTGGGGCAACAAGATATGCCCTTCCATATGATTCCTGCAATGATGCATCCTCCTCTAGCAGCATGTGGAATCATTAATGAAACCCACTTGATCTAGTCATCCCCCATAATCCAACCACTTTCCAAATACATGAGTTTTTGAAAGATATTCCAGACCCCAGGCATAACATCTCTCAATACAAGCACATTGTCAGCATCAATAGAGGAAAGCTTTCAAGATACCCATGCTTATATGTAGAATCACCTAGTAGGGTCAAAGTTGATGAAAAAGATTCTTTTCTACTAAGGCCTCACAGCCTTTAGAAAGAGGTGTGTGGAATTTACTCAGATACATTTTAGAGTAAGATTCATTAACATAATATACTTGGCTGCCATTCAACACATAAATATAAAACTTAGGAATTTTATATCCACTCATATGTTTTTCATGAGGTGAAATTATGGCTATGTGTTAGCTGCTGTATGATTCATTTAAAAATGCTAACAGTTGGATTAGAGGACCCTTTAGCACTTCTACTCCAGAGAAAGCTACTGTGGAAACTAAAAAATGAATTAAGAGCTTGAAACACTAATGTTTAAAAATTGAAATATCATGTAATTTGTTCATGTTTAAGAATCAACTTTTTAAAAATCAGCCTTATTTTCATCTATATTCACAAAAGGTCATACACTTCTTAAATGTCTACATGTACGAAAGCGAGACATGATGCTCACATCACCACTGTTGGAAACATTCCCACTGGTTATGCCAACAAATTAAAAGGTAAGAAAGAAAATATATATGTGGTAAGATAACAATGAAAATCTATGCAAAAATCTGTGTGAAAGAACAAGTCATGAAATGATCCTGTAGGCAGGGATTAGTATTTTGTATAAAAGTCCTATGGTTGAAAGGAATGTTTTAAACTACAAATATCTGGTAAGAGGTACATCCAAATTCCTATAATATCTTCCATATCCCATCCTTGTGAAAAGGTTAAATGAAAACTTAAGAGAAGCATGATAAAAGAAATATGTTTTTTGAAAGAAAAGTTTTGCACGACAATTTACATGAAATAGTTGTTAGAAGAGCCTTGTGTGACTTATCTCACCTTAATGTGACAGGTAAAAATGCTTTCAAGACATTATCCTGTATTTAGCTCATATGGACCTGCAAAAGGACTGTTCTCCCTGCTGTCATCATTTCTGGGTTGTTGAGTGTATGGACAAGAATAATAAAAACCATGATTAAACAAAGTAGGCTGTTGTGGTCATTTTTCATGGAGATATATGTTCATTGACGAGTTTCCTGGGCTCTCTGCAGACAAAAGATTTTTGAAGTAGATAGACAAGAAATTTTTCTTATTATGCAGTTCAGATGAAATTAGATCAGGGAGCTGGGAGAGTGGCTCAATAATTAGGGTGCCCGCCTAGGAAATGCGAGGCCCTGGGTTTGATTTCTGAGCATCACGTGAGCTGGGCATAATCAGGCATGCCTGTGATCCCAGCACTCAGGAGGCTGAGACAGTAGGATTGCCTTGAATTTGAGGCCAGCCTAGGTTATACAGTGAATTCAGGGTGAAAGTCACAGGAACATATGACCTTTAAATGAGTCACGATGGAAGCCAGTACTGCATGGGTACAGAGGAGATGCTGCAGGAGCGTGTGCTGGTGGAGGGAACCACACAAGGTGTCCAGGACCCTTCATGGCCTGGCTGAACAAATGATTTGTGCAGCCTAACATGCTTCACACCTCGGAAACTGAGCCTCTTGGAGCCTCAGCTCCTCTATGGCCAAAGGGTCTCCGGGACTTGTGGCTGGCCATTTGGGAGGTGACCAGTCATCTCAGGTTCTCTGTGAGCCAGCCAGGGCCCTGCCGTGGCTCCAGGGCTCATCGAGGAGATCTGTGGGGGAGTGTCCTAGGCTTGGCAACCCAAGACCTCTCAAAGATGTGGGCTGGCACTGCCAGGTACATTGCTGGGGGGAAAGGGTGGACTTCACAAAGGAAGCTCATTCCCTCAATGTAACAGAGGGTATTGGACTTCAGGGCATTTGCCCATGCTGGTGCGGTTTGGAGATGGGCTCTGACCTGAGTGGCAGGACAACCAAGCAGGCCCCAGCGGGACATGAAGATGGCCAGATTGACAAGCATATCATCCTACCTCCAGGATGCTAAGGCATTATCATTTGGATCTGGAATGTCTATCAAAAGTCTCACGGATATTGTAGATTACTTATAGATTCCCTGTGCTGATAAGAGGTAGGGGTCTAGTCAGAGTATGTGGTGGAGGAAAGGCATGTGGTGGGTTAGGCCATGTAGTATGCATAGTAGATTACTGGATACGTGACTTGGAGAGGGCAGATTACTGGGGCTTAACCCAGAAGGGGCAGAACACTGAGGTTTGACCCATGACTGGGACATGACCTGGGAGGATACACACTGGTTCTGCCTTCTTTCCTCACTTGGCTTTCTGCCTGCCATGCTGTGAGCAGCTGTCCTCTACCAGATACTTCCTGTCATGTGCTTCCACCAGTGCCAGCCGCTTGTGAGTGAACTGTGTGAGACATTCTGAAACTGTGCACTAAATAAGTATTTCCTCCCTTAATCTGTGGATGTTGGGTATTCTGTCCCAGCATTGAAAAAGTTACTAAGACACACAATACTCAGGGAGTACCCCATATGAGTGCAGCCACAGCAACTTACATCACCTGAGTGGCCTTAGAGGTCCTGATGGCCAGGGAGTCCCAGGTGTTGCAAACCAAGGTAGCCCCATCAGAGAAGGAATGGCAGAGGAAGGAGTAGTGGCCACGTCCCAGGGTAGGCAGGTATCCTGTGCCCAAGGATCCAGTGGAGGTGCAGCCACCCTGGACACGGAGCCTGGAAAGCAACCCTTGGAGTTGTATCCCTTCCAAGAAGCCTCTGGGCAGGTACACTGGGGTGGACGGGGAGGGCAAGACAGGCCATGCAGGGCTTTGTAAAGGGAGGTGGGATGACCACCTAGGGAGGGAAAAGACAGGTGGACCTGTGTGCACTAATTGACTGTTTTTCTGGCTTCCTTTGCTATAAATTCCACTATTTTAGGGCCCATATTACCTTCTAGGGAGTCATACATTTCTGTATGTGTCCTATTGCCTTATCTTCCCATGATTGTATTGTTGAGGGGCTTCACTGTAATGGCCTAACCAAGACATTTCTCTGAACATGTATGAGGTGTGGGGGCAAGTGGTCAAAAGCCCACTGAGTTCTGTGCTGGAAATAGGCAGTGAGAGTGCCCTGACTGTCCAATGGCCTCCAACGTGTGTTATTTACCTCAACAAAGCTCTCCCCTTTGTCCTAGTTTCTCTCATCCTAAAGCAGAGCTCATGGTCCTCCATGGCCTACTCTCACTATAGTTCAAACCATTCTAGAGGCTGTGCAGCCTTTGTCCCCTCTCTGTGGCTGTCTCTTGTGTCAATTGCTTCCTATGCATTGGTTAGGAGTGTCTCCAGGATCCCTGGTATATGGCCGGTCTGTGGCTTCTTTTAACCCAAGACTTGGTTTTTTTTTTTTTTTTTTTTTTCAAATGGCTCCTTCCTGTGTCACTTCTAGTATAGTGCTGCCAAGGTTCATTTTCCGTGAGCTGGTCTGCTGAACTGCAGGAAGTCCTTTTCTATATACTACCTGCAGACTTATTTTGGGAGGCTAGGGCTGCCAGCTGCTGTTAATTCCCGTGGATCTTGGCTGTAAGCTCACCTCACATCTCTGGCTATTGGCTGGTCACTGCTGCCCACAGCTCTTCTCATAAGCCTGGGATGCCTTCTGAAGCTGGTGTGTTGTTCCCCCTCTGACACATCTTTGGGGTTTCCAAACTCTCTGTGGCCTCCTTTCAATTCCTGGAGCTCTCCTACCTCCCCAAGCTAAGTTGAGCAGGGGTGATTTTTTTTTTAACCATATCTCAACTTTTTGGATGAGCCCGTGAGTAGTCATTGTACAGAACTCCTATTTGGCTACCATCTTTGCTGGATCCTTCTGGGCATATGGAAATAAAGTCATGCTAGGCGCTCCCCAGTTCAAGGTCAGCCTAATCCAAAAGGAATTCTACCATACAGTCACCCTTAGAAATAGATTCAGGGTAACCTCTCACCACATCTGAGTTTGTCCTTAAATAGTACACAGCTGCCAGAAGTGGCAGCTGGATCCACGGTGGATCTCAAATTCTGAAATGTGAATGAGAGTTTCTAGGCTTTCCCCATCTCCACCCAAGTAGTAAATGCAAATCACGCAAAACACGCCACAATTACTGAGTGCATAACCAGAAACCATTCTGTACTGCCAGTTTCTGCTGGGTTAGTTCCCTTTGATCATAAACCTCAAAACCCAGCTCCAACATAGTGAGGTGGTGGCATTGATGGGAATGACAATGTAGAGTACACATAAAGGAATAGTGAGACAGTAGGAATGACAGGAAGAGAGAAAGGACCACAGAAAGAATACCAGGGTCAGAGTTGAATGGATTGTCTGCCACACGGAGGCAGAGGCCTCACCTGAGACAGAGGTCAGACTGACAGTACTATGGTTTGGATCTTGAGTGTGCCCCAAAAGCCTCATGTATTTGGAATTGTGTGTTATTGGGAGGTGGGGCTTGGCTGGAAGGTGTGTATGTTTAGGATTGGACATGGAAAGATTGTGTCAACTTGTTGAAATAGACCAGTGGATACACAAACTGTGGTACTTATACACAATGGAATACTACGCATCTGTAAGGTCCAACAGTGTGGAGGTTTTCACAGGCAAATGGAAGAAACTTGAGAATATCATGCTTAGTGAAGTGAGTCAGAAGCAGAAGGTGAAACATCAGATGGTCTCTCTGATATGAGAGACCCAGACCACAACTATCTCATGGAACTTTAAACGAAAGACAAAGTGAAAGAGGGGGACAGGGTGGGGGGAAGGGAGGGTAGGGAGGGTAGGGGGAGGGACAAAAGGAGAGCGGGAAAGCCCTTGTCACTTTGACAAGAAATGTATGTGCACAAAATGCTCAACTCCATTGTAAACCTTAAATTCTGCGCTTGTACATATCAATAAAATTGGGAAAAATTTTTTAAAAAAGAAATGAGGCTTGGAGGATTCCATCAAAACTTCAAGAAAGGGAAAACTGGGGGTCTTTGAAATTGTTAAAGAACATACATGGGGAAAATGGGGCTGGGGGTGTAGTGTTATTCCCTACCTTTCACTTTTTCTTTGGTTCCTTGAACTTTTGGTGGGATATCTGAAAAAGCAAAGCCACAGCCAATATTGGCACTGGGAATTGAATCCAGACCCTTCACACTGAGCTACATTTCCAGCTCCTATTTTTTTTTTTTTCTGATTTTTGAGACAGAATCTTGCTAATTCACTAAGATGCTAAGACTGGGCTCAGACTGGACTCAGACTGGGCTTGAATTTATGATCCTCCTACCTCAACCTCCATGAGTTCTAGAATTAAAAACCTATACCAGTAGTCCCAGTTGAAGGATGTGCTCTTGTCACTTGGTTCTCTCTGCATCCTAGTGACCATGAATTGAGCAGTATTCTTCCTCCGTCCCTCTCTACCTCACCATGCCCTCTTGGAGACATGGCCTGAATCCTCTGAAAAGTATGAGCCAAAATAAGCCTTTCCTCCTTTGTATTTCTGGTGTTTGGTATTATTATAATTTTTTAGCAACAGGAAAGCTGATGAATACATGTATAGGTTTGAGAGGAGTTGCTACTGTACTAGACCATGTAGTTTGGAAGCCATTAGATCAAGTTTAGAGGATGAGTTTGGAACTGTCTGAAACAGATAATGAGGAGAGAAATGAGCCACATTTTTTAAGGAGATTTGCAGGAGAAAGGTTCTTTGTTTGCTGTACTCTCTGACATGTGGTGTTCTATCTCTTGATTAAGGAGTGAGGTTTTAAACTTAGTGCTCACCACAGAGATTTTTTACTCAGAAGCACATTATTTAGGGTTAAGAATGTTAGGATGATTTCATTTTTTAAAACAGGTGACACAACTAAAGCTCAGAGTTTAAGTGCTACACCTGACGTCACACAGTCAGCAAGTACTTTGGCTCAGGGGCTACCGAACTCTGAACCCCTTTTAACTCTTCTTCTCTCCTAAACTCCGGGATAATCTCCTTTTCTCCGCTTTACTCCAAGAAACCAGATTTTTAAAAGAGGTATTCGTGCTAGATACTTGTCATCCCTGTAAGTCCTCTCTCCTAACTTAATTTCTGTTTGGTAGAGAAAGGACCTAGAGCCAGGTGAAGCCTGAGTCTACATTCCAAGTGCTTTTTTCCAAAACATGGCCCTATTATTGCCTCCAAGTGAGTTTTTTTTTTTTTTTTTTTTTTTTTTTTTTTAGGAAGAAGTTTGTCTGCAACTGTGAGGCAGGAGAAATGTCATTGCAGGAGAGCAGAATCTGCAGCAAGGGCCTATAAATCAAAAGAAGAAGGGCCGGGGGCAGCCCTGTTGGGACCAGCCCCAAAAAGCCAGGAGAGAAGACTGCCTGAGGAGTGCCTGGAGAACAACAGCTGTTGATGGTCAATGTCAGGTGCCTGGGGCCCAAGATATCCCAGATGTTTACACAAACACTGAGACTGGGAGCACTGAGGGGCCAGGGCAGGAGAAGGAACTTCTGGGATGGCCCACTGTGGATGGGGAGGGCGTGGCAACAGACAGGCGAAGGGACAAGCTGTTTGAATTCTAGGAGAAATCCTAGAACATAAGGGGTCAGAAGCAAAAAGAGAAGGGTGAAAGTGCACAAGTAAAGAGTGCCAAAAGTGTGTTGGGAATTAGGGGCAGAAGATGGCACATACTGGGCCCCACGTGCATCGGTACTTTGGGAGCAGGGGGACATGTTTTTCTGACTATTTTCCAAAGGTGGCCTCCTTTTCTCCAAGATGACTATAAGATGCTCACCTAAGTGTTTTAAGGACGCAAGGAAAGAGAGTCAGAGGACGCTATACCAAAGAGAGGCCGTGCAAGGCACAAAACCAACAGGGAATGGCGCCTTTCTAAACGAAGTTTCTATCCTTTCACCCTAAAACTGAGGCCGTTCCGCCCCCTCCCCTGTCTCAACCCCTTCTTTCCCCCCTTCTGCTTGTAGTACCCGCCTGATCTGACCTCCTTGAAAGCAGGTAACCACCTAGGTCACCCCCGCCTGAGCCGCTGCGCGGAGCTCAGTTGAGGGCGGAGCTCGAGGCCAGTGGGAGGGGTCTCTGGAACGCGGAGGGCCTCCGCAGCCATGACACTGGGCCGACCGTTTCCCGACTCTCTGGGGTCTGTGCGGCTACAGCCGCAGCTCGTGGTCAGACGCGTTTCTTCTGCGGCCCGCCAGTGAGCCCTTGGCCTAGATTCAAGACCACTGTTGATCCGCCGGCTCTGTGGCCCGCTGGAGCTGGGAGGTGGGGACGGGCCGCTCCGGAGCCCGCAGCTGAGGAGGCGGGGAAATGGCGGAGCGGGCGGTGGGCGCCGCGGAGGCTAACGGAGTCCGGGAAGCTGAGGTAAAGCTGGAGCCACTTCCGGAGCCCAAGCCCACGCCGAGGGAGAGCTTGACGTGGAGTGGCGGGGGTGCCGACGACAGGGTGCTCCCTTCAAATTCTCCTTGCAGTCACAACGGCTCTGCGACCTTTTGCCCGCACCGCAAGCCCCGCCCTCGGCCCCAGCCCTGGGCCACCTCGCCGGGCCTGCCACTGGCCCCGTCCCCGCCATTAGACCAGCCCTCGGCCTCGCCCCCGCCGCCCTCTTCCCTTACTCCAGACTGGCTCCCACCCCGGCGTCGCTCCAGGCCCCAGAAGCGCAGAAGCTGCTCTGCCATCCCAGGCCGCTGTGAGGACGCGGGCGGCTTAGGGAACTGGCTGCTGGAGTTTGAGGTGGATCAGGGCCCTACAGGCTGCCCTCACGTAAAGAGCTTCAAAGTAGCCAAGAATTGGCAGAAGAACCTGCGCATGATCTACCAGCGTTTCGTTTGGAGTGGAACCCTGGAGACTAGGAAACGTAAGGCAAATTCGTGCATCTGTCACGTATGTAATAGTCATATGAACAGACTCCACTCTTGTCTCTCCTGTGTCTTTTTTGGCTGTTTTACTGAAAAACATATTCATAAACATGCAGAAACAAAACTGCACAATTTAGCTGTAGACCTCTGTCATGGCGTCATATATTGCTTTATGTGCAAGGATTATGTATATGACAGAGACATAGAACAAATTGCCAAAGAAACAAAAGAGAAAATTTTAAAATTACTAACTTCCACCTCAACAGACGTTTCTTATCAACAGGTTGTGACATCAGGGCTGGAAAAGATGCAGTCTACCTGTGAGTCAGAGGAACAGGAGCCAAAATTGGTGAAACCCAAGAAAAAGAGGAGAAAAAAATCAGTGTATACTGTAGGCCTGAGAGGGCTAATTAACCTTGGGAACACCTGTTTTATGAATTGTATTGTCCAGGCACTTACCCATATTCCTTTACTGAAAGATTTCTTCCTCTCTGACAAGCACAAATGTATAATGACAAGTCCCAGCTTATGTCTGGTCTGTGAAATGTGTTCACTTTTTCATGCTATGTACTCTGGGAGCCGAACTCCTCATATTCCCTATAAATTACTGCACCTGACATGGATTCATGCACAACATTTAGCAGGGTACAGGCAGCAGGATGCCCATGAGTTTCTTATTGCAATATTAGATGTGCTACATAGACACAGTAAAGATGATAGTGTTGAGCAGGAGGCCAGTGACCCCAACTGCTGTAATTGCATCATAGACCAAATCTTTACAGGTGGTTTACAGTCAGATGTAACATGTCAAGCCTGCCATAGTGTCTCTACTACCATAGACCCTTGCTGGGACATCAGCTTGGACTTGCCTGGCTCTTGTGCCACATTTAATTCCCAGATCCCAGAGAAGGCTGGCAGCACAGTCAGCAGAAACAACCATGTACCAGGAATTCCCTCACTTACGGACTGCCTGCAGTGGTTTACAAGGCCGGAGCACTTAGGAAGCAGTGCCAAAATCAAATGCAGTAGTTGCCAAAGCTACCAGGAATCTACCAAACAGCTTACAGTGAAAAAATTACCCATTGTGGCCTGTTTTCATCTCAAGAGGTTCGAACATGTAGGCAAACAGAGGCAAAAGATCAATACCTTTATCTCTTTTCCTTTGGAACTGGACATGACTCCATTTTTAGCCTCTACTAAAGAGAGCAGAATGAAAGAAGGGCAGTCACCAACAGACTCTGTGCCCAATGAGAATAAATATTCCTTGTTTGCAGTGATTAATCACCATGGAACTTTGGAAAGTGGCCACTATACCAGTTTTATCCGTCAACAAAAGGACCAGTGGTTCAGCTGTGATGATGCCATCATTACCAAGGCTACCATTGAGGACTTACTCTACAGTGAAGGATATTTACTGTTTTATCACAAACAGGACCTAGAGAAACACTAATATTGCCAGACTGCTTACCAGAAAAAAAAAAAAAAAAAAGGAAAAGAAGTGAAGAAAAACTGCTTGGAATATCCTTACAATATCCTTACAAAAATTAACAACTCTTGAAGTAACACAAAAAAACCTACTTGGACTGGACAATGAGAGTAATACCTATACAACAACAAACACTGATATAAAGGACCTATTTTACCATGGACCATGATGTATAGAAGGAAAAAAAATAGAACATTAATCAGTAATCATTCAGGCTTAAGAAATAGGAGAAGGGACAAGAAGTTGAAAATAGTTATATTTTTAAAAAATTAAATGAAGAGAATGCCTTAGTTAGGGAGAGATGAGAATAGAGGAGTTCTGAATGCAAATGTATGTGACTTATTTCTACAAAAAATATTGTGAGAAATCAAGAAGTGTTCATTAGAAACAAACTTCATAATTGGTGTTCCAGCTGTGGGTCACTAGCCAAGTAGTTTGAAAAGTATTTTAAAAGAAAATGTAAAAGCTTTAAATTAAAAAATATTTTAAATAGCATTTTAAATGTTAAGAATTTAAGTATTTTAAAATAAATATTTTTAAACTTTTAAAAATATTTTAATTAAAAATAAAATTATAAAAACACTAGACATTAAAATTTAAGACAGGTAAAATGAATACAACAAGGTTAAGAAGCAAAGTTTAAGAAAATCTAAAGTGAAACACTGAAGTTTAAAAGTTAGAGAAAATATTCAACATTAAAAGTGGAAAATGCAGAAAAAGACTTAAAAATAGAACCATAAGTTTTTATTGAAAAGTCAAACATTTGCATATTTTTGACTCTGATAGTTTCAAAATATGCAGAATGCAATGAAAATTCAAATTAAGTTTAGAGAAATGTTTTTGAAAGAAAAAAATTTAGACAATTCAAGACAGAAAATTTGTCTTAAAATTTTCAACAATAAAAATTAGGGAAAGTCAAATTTAAAATATAAGAAGACTCGTGTAAATTAAGTTCAATATACTTAAACAAAAACTTCCAATATTGAAAGATAAAAAGTAAAATTCTGAAAAGCAGTCAAAAATTAGCAATTGAAAAATTCAAAACATTCAAATAGAAAAATGTAAAGTTTCAAAAGTTGTATTTTTAACTAAAGTACCTTAAAGTATAGACAGGTATAATAGAAGTAAATGGAGGAGACAGAAATAACAAGACAGAGAGGGGTTTATAAGTGTATTTTTTTGTTTTGTCTTAGTAAGCACAATTTGGAAAAAATAGGTGTTAATCCTTATTTTACCATCTAATTGTGAGCTGATCTCAAACTCCCAGCACAGCACTAACCAACCTTTTCTTTTCAGATTCCACACCCCATCTGATTTCCAGAAGGAAGTAGAGCCATTTAGATAAGATTAACTGTATCTGAGAAAGATAAAACACTAGAGACTTGACTTTAGAACTGCGTCATTCACATACATTCTTAGTTTCTGAAAAGGGGCTTTTGATAATGTGGTAGATTAGAGAATTTAGTTGTAGCTTTGTTGTTTGACCCCTATGGCCTGATTGAGGAAGTTACAAGGACCCATGTTTGGGAATCTCCCACCCTCTTTGCTTTTCGTCTTTCTCATTGGGGAAATAATACCTTTGGTTTCCACATTGGAGCCCTCTTCAGTGGGGAAACTACCATTAATCTCCACACCAGAGCTCTTAGTTCTGCAGTTGGCAGTCCTACTTATTTCTTAGTCCCTCTTATTTTCCTGTTGTGTTCACTCATGCCTGGTACCATGAGACCCTCGCTTACCTGGCCTTTCCTAGGTCTCTGAGCGCCAGCTTGCCAAGCTCCTTCCTTGAGTGTTCACCTGATGGCTTTTACTCCTCCAGTAGCCAACTTGCAGATAACTTCCCTGGATTCTCTAGGCAGGTATAAATTGGATAATTGTTCCTGTTGCTATATCTTTAACCCTCTCATTGTGCCTCTAAAGTACCTTGTTCTTACCTCAGTGATAGTACTTATTCTACTGTGATTCTGCTGTAGTTGTGTGCATGTCTGCTACATTGCACCAGGCATCCTGAGAACAGAGGGCCAAGCGTTGTTGACTTTTGTGTCAATAAATGTTTGTTGAATGTGATAATGAGCTCTGTTATTTGTTCTCTTCACCCTGCCAGTAATGTGTGTTCACCCATTCATTCCGATCTCATTAAATGCCTACTACTATAATGATATGATCAGTGTTGTATCTTCCCTAAAGACATGCTACTCAGCTGCAGGGAATGGCCTTAAGAAATGCGAAAATAGCCTGTTACGTGGAGGAAAGCCTAGATACAAGGGAGAGAAAAGAGCACAGCCATGGACATTGGCAGTTGTGGGAGATGAACTAGGAAGTGGGGAACAGCAGCTGAAGATGAATCTGAGCTCTCTGGTGTATATATGGCAATACTGGCCCTTACCATGCAGTCCCTCACGTCCCTACAGTGTCTCTCACTTTACACCTGTGTACTACATCTCTCTAAGACGCGCCAAGTTGGTTTCCCTTCTCCATGAGACAGTGCATTTCTGCCCTCCACAGTGTTACATATCACACTGTGCATCATGACTGCTGTAAAGGCGTGGTACCTGGTGGCTGTGCATATCAGAGAGGTGTCTGCTTAGCACACATATTCATCCACATTGTTTGTAGTCTGAGTGGGGCTGTGGATCACTTTGCCCCATCTCTGAGACCCTACCCAGAGTGGGTACCCAGAGTGGATGAGATCAGAATTTATAATTCCTACATATTCCTTTTACTAAAGGAAGTCTCCTGAGAGTTGGCATAGGACCCAGGTAGAGCCAATCCAAACTTATTGCTAAACTAAGTGTGTATAGACACAGGGAGAAGATGTGTTATTTTTCCCCATGTAACCTGTATGCTAGAATATTTAAGACAACATGAATCAAACACTCTGAGTGTTTGATATGAATTCCATGAGGAGAAAAACAATCAGAGACTGGAAGATGGAGATCAGAGAGTTATTTATTTATTATACAGGAGATCGAACTCAGAGCCTTCACACTGACTTATGTCCCCATCCAATATTTTTTTGATTATTAGGGTTTATGTAAGTTGCTATGTTGCCCAAGTGGGGCTTGAACTTGCATTTCTCCTGCCTCAGCCTCCCCTAGTGCTGGTATTACAGGCCTGTGCCACTAGGCCCAGCGTAGTTTTCTTTTGAGCCTTATGAATCCAGGTATTCTTGAAGCCCCAAACTTTCCAGCAATCTGAGTCAAAAAAGCCTTTTGGTTTGCTTAAGCTGGTTTGAGTTGGGATCATGTCTCTTGCAGCCAAGTATTTCCAACATACCGGCTAAACTACATAATTAGTTGGGAACATCTTCCTGATACCACAAAAGGGGAAACGGAAAAGGGAGAGAGTGATCACGTTAGATGACCTTCATCATATAACACTGAGGATCCACAGTGGGCTTCTGCATATCGTTAAGAAGGAGGTGTGTGCTAGGCTTCAACCCTTACAGAAATGATGTACTTATTCCACACAGAAGAATAAAAAGGTCAGAAATAATGCTTCATGAGTACTAACCTAGGTGAGATATTAATTAACTGTTACATCTATTAGCTCACAGTCCTCACAAAAATCCTTGGAGACAAATATATTGGAGACACATATTTTACAGACAAAGTGAAATTCAGAATAGAAAAGTGAATATATAACCCCCCCCCCCTTGTCTACACCAGTAGATGATTCGGATGCAGCTCTTTATAGAGCATGGCTCACTAAGACTATCTCAAGGAGAGCAAGCAGAGAAACAGGATTCCACAATGATGGCAAAGTCACCACACAATGCTGTGCTGGCATGGGAAATTGTCATGGATCCAGCCTCCCTCCTAGACTCCCCTTCCAGCCAGCTCCAGTGACACTCCCACCATGTAGCTTTCTCGGAGTCCACATCAGGAGGGTAGGGGCTTCTCAGAGCACAGGAACACTTCCCAGGAATGACATGCAGCGTCTGAAGAGGAGCCATTTGGGTCCCTGAGATTTGACCTCAGTTCCAACTCCTTACCTCTCCTAATCTTACCCCTTTGTCAGTGGATGGAGATCTGCAAAATGGAGTCACTCACAAACAAGTAAGGTGTCCTGTGTAAGAGCAGACCCCAGCTGCCTCCTAATTTCAATCACTTACAAGTACATGAATGAAAAGTATTTTGAAATTATGAACTGAATTATTAGGGAAAAGATGTTTTTTAAAAAATCCTTTATGCAAGGGCATCAGCTTAGCCATAGCTAAGAAGAGTGTTACTCATTTCTGGGCTAGTAGACTTAGGAAGAAATGCTGGCTCAACTATTTACTACCTGTACAACCTGTGGCTTTGCTCCTAGCTGCTCTGTGCTGCAGGCAGCCACACTTCTAAGTGCTTTTTCTTTTGAGCCTCCATTTTGTCATGGACAAAGTCAAAATCATGAGAATACCAGCCCTTCCTTGATTCATTTATTCAATACATAGGTAAAGAGCACTGCTTACTGAACTAGGTACTAAAATGAAAAACAAAACAAACTAAGA
Organism: Ctenodactylus gundi; assembly: GCA_004027205.1. NCBI lineage: Eukaryota > Metazoa > Chordata > Mammalia > Rodentia > Ctenodactylidae > Ctenodactylus > Ctenodactylus gundi. The sequence goes on from PVKB01000066.1 coordinate 96,340, forward strand.
ACACAAAAATAAAGCTGTGCTCAAAGCAAATGAGTCGGAGACCTTGACTGAGGGCTTCATCAGGAAACCAACAGACATATGACTTGAAGATTCATGTTGGGTAATAAATGCAGAAGGACCATTTGTAATCTGTGGCTTAACATTTGAGAAGTGGGATTGCTATAGTGCTTCAAAAGGTTTTTTAAAAACATTTATTCATACATAAGTCCACCTCTTCACTCAGCCCATACTCTTATCAATGCCAAACAAACTATTTCACCTGTAGTTGCCATCTAGGAAAGCCTCCAACTTGCATAGTGTTTTGTTTTTGCCAAAATATGAGTCCTAAAGGTGCTTAACAGGTGCATAAACACACTCCGTCTTAGATTTTTCATGTGTAAAATAAGGTTGATTACAATAACAGCATCTAGATTTTGGTGTCATGGAGAAGATTCAACATGGAAAGAAATACCAAGTGCTTTGAACAGAGCCTGTTGCATAATAAAGTCTGAAAGTTCATCTCAGGATCGTGGTCCATCTTACTCTACCTGGAGTAATCTTCTATAATTTGCCTTGTCTTCATGCTGGTCACATCACCTGGAAAGACCATCCCTGATCAATCATCTAAGGGAGCAAAACCTTATCTCTCTTCCTTCCTTTTGAGATTTTTTTCCCTCTCTATTAATTTTGTTTTTTTTTTTCTTCCCACTTTGAAGTATATGTTTATGCCGTGTGTCCACTAATAGGATCAATGTGGGCCAAGTGCAAAGACTTTTGCTTTTTTGTTTTTAAAATTTTTATTAGTATAGATTAATATTATATAGTGATGGGAATGATTTGGGGAATTTAGCATATGCACTTAGCATGTCTTAATCAATTTCAATCCCATTACCTGTCTGTCTTGGTTTCTTTCTCGTTGCTGGGATAGAATACCTGACACCCACAAATTTAGGGAGGAAGGATTTATTTTAGCTTAGAGTTTCAGAAGGTCACAATCCATTCATGGGTGGACAGCTGGAAATGGTAGAACCACCTGGTGGGGCTGGAGCCAGAGGAAGAGCTCCTCACAGCGTGGCAGAACAAAGCCAAGAGCAAGCGGAAGGGGAGAGCTAGTACACAGCCCTCCGGGTGAAGCCCCAAGTATCTGCCCCTTCCCGCCAGGCCCCAGCTCCCAAAGTACACTGTATCCATAGGTACATGAGGATTTGGGGGACACTCCAGATCCAAACCAAGACACTATCTCCCCTGTTTCCCTCTCCACCTCTGCTTTGCCTCTTCCCCATCTTCACAATTCTTCCTCTCAGTCTACTGTCCTCTTTCTTTCCTTTTAATTCCTTATTAACTTATGTATGTCTTAGGTTTCTCATTTAAAAGAAATTATGTAATATTTAAAGTTCTGGGTCCACTTAATTTCACTTCCATCCATGTTCCTGTAGATAATATGATTTAATTTATCATTATATTCATTGTTCCTAAAGGAGGGGATAGCACATATCAATCTTTCAAAATTATGTGCTTACTGAATGAAAAAATAGTTCAACAGAATTATTACTATTATCATTCTCATCTTATAGAGCAGGTGAAGTAATTAGTCCAGTGTCAAACAGCTCATAGACGGCAGAATCAAGACTAAGCCCTGACAGTCAGGCACAAGCTCTCTCTCTGTAATCAGATTTTTTTCTGTTTCCAAATGATGCAAACTTTGGATGCAAAAGGTCATGTAAAATTACATCCAAAGAATGTCAGTCACATTCTCTTATCTGTGTGGCTCAAATAAGTACAATTTATACTCTTCTTGGATGAACACTTTGAACATTCTTCATGTATTGGTTCCATGTTTGTCCAAGATTCGAAATAGAAAATTTAAAAATATTTCATCTGAATGTTCAAAAGCATATAAGAAGAATACTCAGAAAATAGCAGAATTTAAAAGAGTGGTCCATCTATTACATAATAACTATTCATTTTGGCCAGAGAATTTTAATGAGCCTTAAAAATAATAAAGACGAGTGACACATCTTTCCAATTTAGACTCCTAATACGTTCTGTTAAATCTATGTACTGAAATGAGAACACACCTTAATAGAAATTTCACAGATCACAAAGAAAGTTGGGGATGTCTGATACTTTAGTGCATCAATCTCAGACACAGATATAAAAGACAAGAAAGCACAGATGCATAATTAACAGTACACATATGTATTATCACCATAGCATAGATGTGACAACACAGGTGTTTGCAACTACAGATTATTCTGGATTTCTTCTTTGGTTACATAAATGCCATGGTGCGAACAAAACAATGGGACTTATTAACTGTGTAAAATAGTAGGAATTAATAGTAGAGTTAATTGCATCACATGTGTGATGAATGTGGTGATACATCATAATTATCCTTTCTTTCAACACAGAAATTTATTTTAATTGTTTTCTCAAAGCCCTGTTGACAATTTGTTGGCTATGCTATGGTTTGTCTTAACATGCATAGTTGTAAGACTTCTTATACGGATAAAGAAAAAATCCAAGCCAAACAGACAATTACCTAAAATTTTGAAAACAATGAATTACTTCATAGCATCCCCAGTTCACTAAGATTTTAAAAAGTCTTTCTGTAGTAATTCAACTCTGAGATGAGTGCCATTTTTAGTACTTCCTTTCGTTGTTCGTTTTCGAGAGCATACAGTCCCACTTAAATTGCTTTGAATGTGCTTTTTCAAGTTGATTCCTTGGACCTGTTCAATGTGATGACATCAAATTGAATATCTTCCTCAGAAGGGTGCTCGGGGATGGACTGTACTTCTAGTAATTACATATTTTACAATTGTGAAAATTAAAATCTGACCTCCAGAAATGCCATCACTTTCTATCTATAAGACATATTTTATGAGCCAGTGAGGTCTTTGTATCAATAAACTTCTCCAACAGGATGTCCATGTGCAAAATGCCCATAATTTCTAACACTCTGAGGTATGCTAGATGTCATATACCTCTCTAACCTGAATGTTTGTGTTCTTCCATTTGACATTTTAAAAATTTTTATTATTTATTTTTGAGACAGTGTCATGCTCGGTAGTCCTGAACTCACTATGTAACCCAGGCTGGCCTCAAACTCACAGCAATCCTTCTGCATCAGCCACCTGATTGCTGGCATTACAGGCATGTGACCCTATACCTGGCTAACTTTTATGTGATGCTTAGAAATTGAACTCAGGGCCATGTGCTTTTGAGGGAAATGGTCTAATCACTGAGCTATAACACAAGCTCCTCTATCTGACATTAAAAGAAACACTACTACATCTTCTATTGTTGGTCATGCTGGCATGGGTACTAGAATCATTTTCACTTTCATAATATGAAGTCTTGGAAAACATGATCATGAACATGTATTCCCAATGTTCAAATTATACTAGCTCTATCTCCATAAACTGGCCTTCTCTGTATGACCCAAAGTCATAGACAGACAGTTAATACTCAAAGTAATAATGACATTAAGTTGTACACTTAAGTCCCGTCACCCAGAATGAGGTCAAATTAGATGAACGATTATTAAGATCCCCTAATCAGGGTTTCCAATACCAGCACTGAGGAACAAAAGATTATCAGAGCAACCAGACAGGTGAGTTATCAATACAATTTTTGTTTGACACTAATATCAATGTTGTTCTTGGCTCCTATTTGTGGGACTGTGAGTAAAGGTTCTGCATTTTCCATCCAACTTTTTGTACCCGTCTGTGACGCCAAGGACTTTTCATGCTTCACAGAGCTTTTCTAGAACACGGGACTCTCATACTAAAATTGGGATAGTTGTCTCCAACCATTTCAATCAAAAGGATTCAAAGTTTTACAAGAAAATATGAGATTTGGAGGGAACCCCATCTAAAACAATTTTCCAGACTTACTGCTTTGATGTTGCCAGCATGAACACTGGGGATAGTCTGGAATCTGAACCAACGTTTCAGGTAATTTCCCAAATATGTTCATTTGGTGATAAATTCTGTTCAGTTACCTCTGGCTAGTGCCATAAAAGTTATAAAGAAAATATTCAAAAATTTCTATCAAAAAACTTTGTTTACCAACTTACTTCACATGTCTGTCAGAAAGAATTGACATTCTGATAAGGCAGAACTTCCATTATTTGAAACAATGAAATTAAGAAGAACTCCTGGACTTAGTCAAGTTCCCTATAGCAATGGATAGAGCTATAAAAGGGTTTTCAAATTTTATCAAACAATGTATAAGGCCCCTTATACACTGTCTGTCAGCGACAATGCCTATCATGGTTCAGTAATTTTATCACAGGCCATTTATTTGGGAGACTAAAAGGAATCTATTTCATTGACAGATAGATTTGTATATTGACCATATTGCCGTAATACTTAGATGTTATTTTGGATTTCCCCCTTCCCTTCATGTGCTCTCTAGTTTTCATGAGACACAGGCCATCTTTTAGAGGTGGAAGTGGTTCTGGAAATCAGGTTAGATTCTCTACAGCTTTCAGTTGTTTCTCAGCTTTTTCTTTAGGATTTATACTGTTGCTGCTCCATTATTTTCAGCCTTTTGCAGTGTGTGGGTGTGGGTGGGTGTGGGTGTGTGTTCGTTGTGTGCACATGTGCGCACACACACTGAGGGGTGATGGATCCCTTCTGGAAGAGTTGGAAGCTAGGACTCACCTCATGGTTTGATAGTGCCTGGGAGACTGGAGGCTCCTTTCCTCTCTCATTAGAGTCCATTAGGCCTAAACAGATAAGAATATCTGGATACCCAGGACCACTTTTCATTACTTCTAATTGTATCATTTCATCTAATTTAATTTGAGAAAAATGGCAATTTGTTCAATGTGTGCGCAAATGAGTATCAATGTTTATATCTTGATGGGGACTCATAAGCCTACTTTCACAAATCAAAATGAAGTTAAGTAAAAAGAAACAATCTAGGACAAATACCTTACATTTGGTATGATCTTAGCCACTTAAAACATACACACGTAGGGAATACAAAAGGAGAATGAGTGTATATCAGTGCATAGAATGAGAACTCATGGTGGTGAGGCAGATGTAACTTTCTTCTTTCTGTTTCTAGGCAGTACTTGAATGTACATATTGATATCTTTTAAAAATCAAAAGTAATACCACTTTTTTAGAAGGCTTTCTTACATATTTATTTCTGAAAAGTAGTTTAGGTAGAATGAATAGTTTCTCACCACTCCTTTAAAAGACCCACAAATCAGCATATCCTCGAAAGACTGAAGAAAGTTCCTTCACCACAGCTTTGAAAATGGTGCTGGCTTTGGAAAAGATGTGCATCCTTGATTCTACTAAGCTCATATGCTACTAATTCCTGTTCCCTGGTGGCTTTAAGGTAAGAAAGTCTCAGGCACAGAACCCACAAAACATTCTTACCAGCGGTATATATTTTCATATAAATAATTGTCTTGTTCTTTAAGAACAACATAACAAAACTTATAAAATTATGTCACCTTAATGCACTTTATTATGTTTCTGTGAAAAAAACTGGCATTGAGTCTCAAATTTGTGGGCTCCAGAGATCTTCTGGCTTTAGCCTCCATAGTAACTGAGACTATAAGAAGGTCCCATAATGTCCAGATAAATGCTTATGTGTAACAAAAAAAAAAATCAGAATTTAGATATCCACTTTAAGAATGAGGCATGCAGGGGTGGAGGAGTGGGGCTAAAAGATTGTTAAAGCAGTCAAAATGCTTGCCTTGCAGGCACAAGGCACCGAGTTCGATTCCCCAGAACCACATAAAGCCAGACATGGTAGCCCACACTTATAAATCCCAGCATTCAGAAGGCTGAGGCAGAATTACTGAGTCTAAGGCCAGCCCCGGGCTACATAGTGAGTTCAGGACCAGCCTGGGATACAGAGCAAGACCCTGCCTCAGAAAGAGAGAGAAAGAGAGAGAGAGAGAGAGAGAGAGAGAGAGAGAGAGAGAGAGAGAGAGAACAGTGATAAAAATAAAAATACTACTTTCACAGTTCCCAGAGCATTCTACACAAACTACTTTGAAACAAATTTCATATTACTTAAGACTCTACTACCTTAGAAATTCTCATAGGACTTTGCTACAAAAGACAACTTCCTGGTACTTTTCACAATCACAAATTAAAACTTACACACATTTCTTATACTCAAGGATTTTTTTGCTTAATTTAGACCTTTGACCAAAGCTTGATGACTGGCGTCAGACTCCCGTGTTTACTCAGACAATAGTGTATGAGTATAATGAGTCTAAATCAAATCAATCCATTTTTTTCTGTTATTTTATATTTTGTACTTGTGGGTGCATTGAAATATATTTTAATATGCAGAAATCCTAGAATTTTATGTCAGGTTCAACAGTTATGGTAATCAGGCTGCTTAAAATAAATTTTCTTAGCTCAAAAGGCAGCTTTTTTTGGTCAGAAAAAATAAATTTTGTACATTTTTTAAACCTAGTGTATATTTTCTTGAGCTAAGATTTCTCCATGTGTTTTTTAAGAAGGGAATTTTAAAGTTTACCAGACAAATTATAGATAAAAATGTTATCTTTTTTATTTAATGAGGTGGTTCCAAATATATCATTATAAATTATAGATTAGCTCAGTCCATTTGGTGCATTTTTATGTTGAATCTGTACATGTATACAACATGCACTTTTCTGATTCAACTTGTACTCTTTATGTTTAAGTTTTCAATTTCATATTGTAGAGTATAATTTGTTTTTCACTCATGATTCCAAAGATAAAACATGCTGATTTGAGTGCCTTCTTGCCAGGAACAACAAGAACCATACTTTTTAATCTCCTGGAGTATAATAAATTGTAATAGCAGAAAAAAGAACAACATAATAAAAAGATATGTGTTTAATATGAAATGTGAGCAATTAACAAATAAGGAAGACATTTGTTGTTTCTCATTACAGGGAACCATTTGCTAAAGGATCATGTGTATCCGTCTGAATCTACCATTGGTCAGACTCAAATACATGACAGCTCACAGACATTTTTCACCTTTCTCTTGATGCTGTTACCTTGAACCTGACTATTTCTCATGCTTTCTCTTCCAAGTTACTTGCTCCTCCTTACTCACACTAATCCAAGTATTTCTTTTTATTGCTATTTTTACCTTTTTATTATGGAAAATTTCAAACACACAAAAGCAGAAAGAACAGTACAGTGCACTCCATGTTCCCATTAAGTTCCCATTAAGTCACTAATTTCAACAATCATTAACTTTCTTCAATTCTTGTTTCAACCAGACTGCATCATATTTTTATGTTACAAGTAACAAGAAGCTAAGTATACACGTGAAATCATTTCCTTCAGAAATACACTGTAATAGACCAAGACCTATTTAGCATAACCAAAGTACTGTGTCGTAGCCAAGAAAATGGCCAAGAATGACTCAATATGATCTATAATCTATTACCCTTCCCCTTTCCCCAATTATCTCATGAAAGTCTTTTTACAGGATCTGACAAGTTTCACGTGTGTCATGTGATTGCTATATATCTTAGAGCCTGAAGCAAATATACTCATTTGTTGATGAAAATATAACCTATTCACTCTGGCCAGAAACAGAGAAACAAAGATCTTGCTTTATCCATCCGGGTGGGGGTAATGGGAAGTCATAATTTTCCTGATCTTTGAGAAGAGGATTGAGACTGGGGAAACTTTGAGATGATATTTTTTATTTTTAAAGAATTTAGTATGTTTCATGTGTGAATTTCTTTTAACAGATGAGTAAAAAGAAACAAAGATACATAATGAGACAATGAACCCTGCCTTTGTTGTCACTATGGAAGGGTACTTATTTCACATTTTGTTTGTAGGAATTAGGGGCCATCTCTTCACAAAAACATTTCACTTGAAACACACACACACACACACACACACACACACACACGCTCACAGCAGTTTTTACAACTCTTTGTCAGTTACTCTTCCTCCAGGTCAACCAGTTTAGCAGAACAGTGCTAAATCTTGGTAGAATCCCTTGGAAATGTCGCTGTCCCCTTCCCAAGAGTAAAGATTCATAGATGGGCTTTATCTTTGCCCAGTTCTGGAAGTAAAAGGACTAGTTAACCTTCAGCTTCTATTTCTACAGAATCAGGGGGCCCTTTGATTCATGTCATTGACATCTTACTCAGTACTTCAGGAATGAGATGCAAAAATTGGCCGCCACAGCATCAGATCCCACTTTCCCCTTTGGAGCACGTTGCCTCTCTCCTTGTTTTATATTCAACAATGGAGCAGACACACAATAACTTTTCTCCTGTAAGTAGGAACAGTACAAGTGACAGGGGCAATGGGCAGTGGGGGGTGATATTTTTCAAGACTGGGTGATTTCCACAAGAAAACTCTATTGTGGGAATACTCTTGTGAAATAATAAATTGTAATACTTGTCATTCTTTTGTACTAAATCTTTGGAATTTTAGGAACCTTAATAACCCCAGAGTTGTGTGAAGTGTGTATGTCTCCTTGAAAAAACAAGTGTTAGAGTAGATGAGGAAAGAAGGAAGAATGAGGAGAAGGAGGAGGAGGGAAGGACGGACAGGAAGAGAAACAGAGACAGGGACAGAGAGAGTCAAAGTGGAGGAGCATATGCCATCCACACTGTACCTTTAAAAACTGCTGGAAAATAAAAGTTTTATTACAATATGCATGAAGACATATCACACAGAGTGAATTTGTAGCATGGGACCAATGATTGTACTCCTGAAATTTCCTCTGTTCTCATTTATTCCATTTGCTTTAGATGAAATTAAGAATTATTACCAGCTTCATGAAAGGATTCAGAAGGCTCCTGAATGTCTGAATGTTTACTGGTGAGCGCAACTGGTCACCCTAAGTGGGGTAAAGTGATGTTGTAGCACCAGTGGATCTTGATCTACGAAATAGGTTGTGCATACACACCAGAAGGTCACAAAGAGCATTAAGACTTCAACGCCTGAAAAGCAAATATTAGAAATTGTATGAATATTTGTTTTTATCACATACTTTCAAAAATCAAATTTTGATGTGTGTTTTATAATGAGAATTATGTATTAATACGATTTCATGAGTATACAATTAACAAATATACATATACTGGAGTCATGTAATCAAATAGTCTCTCACTGGGGTGTATACTGATTTCTCAAGACTGCTGTAATAAATTGGCACTAAGGAAGTGGTTGAAAACAACAGATATGTACTCTCACTCTTTGAGGAGTTAAAGGTCTGAGAGCAAGGTGTTGGCAGGACTACACTGCCTCTGAACCCTGCAGGGGAGAAAGGCTTCTGCCTTTTCCATCTGCTGGCGATGGCATCAGTCTCTGGTATTCCTTGGCATGTAGATGCCTCACTCCACTCTCTGCTTTTGCCTTCACGTGGCATTCTCCACCTTACATGCCTCTATCTCTGTGGATGCTCTACTTGTCTAGTGAAGACACCAGTTCTACTAGATTTAGGATATCCACTCATATCAGTATAATGTCTGATGATAGTTGATTAGAGACCATTCAACTGTCACACTGGCCATGCACATTGTAGTCAAATTTTGGGTTACAAAAAATTTTCAGAGGGATCCACAATCTCACAAAGAGAAAGTTTCAGCAAGAAAACAATATTCAAGTTGTACAGCCACTTCAGCAATGTCCAGAAACCAGCGCTCAGAACGAAGCCCTGCAATTTCTCCATAAAATCACATAACTTGTATTCCTTCTTTCAAGCCTCAGAGGTTGTTTCAAAGAGAGAGAATGGGAAGTAGGTCTTAAAATTCATATAAAAATGCTTAAAATTTAATGGCCAAATGAGAAGAGGCTGAAGACTCTTTAATTATGAAATGGTACTGGTCACCTCTTGCCCACTTACAGTGCCCAGTGGAGTGTATGCTATAAAAGCAAGATCAGTTATGGAAGACAAGTACATTTCTTTATAATTGCACAATAGAATGTACTGTACTACAGTTTGGGCTTCTGTTAGCTCCTAATCTGTGTCAATGTGCCTCCTTTTGAATTCATAGTGTCTATTCCCCTCTGGTAGCCTGCAACTTCACCTAAAAGCTAATATATCCCACATTAGAATTTTGGCACAGCTCACAGATAATGGAAGGCAATATCACATAATGTTTAAGAGCTAAGTACATCTTTTAGATTTTGAAAAAATTAATTTCAAATCCTAGCTCTGTCATTTAATATGGACTTCACATGGCTGTGTATAAGTTAGCTGACCTCTTTGAATCCAAAAGAGAGAAACACACACACACACACACACACACACACACACACACAGAGTGAGAGAGACAGAAAGACAGAGAGACAAAGTGACAGAGAGACAAATGAAGAGAGAAGCAGAAAGGGAAGAAATCCGCATGTGTGCTGCTGTAAACTGCACAGACAAGGGTTTCTGAGTTTTCATTTATTGTCCATTCTCTGGTGTTGCAAACCTCCTTTGACTTTGTTTTTGTAATATTTAAAGTGTGGCTGACTTGATATACTTCATAGAATGGCTCAGACATAATAAATAGTATCAGTGAATCCCAGCAACACTGCATGTGATTTGCAGTGGAGATTGAAAAAATGCCCTTAATGACCTTAATTTAAATATGTGAGAAGGCTGCCTTCTGGGAGAGGCAATGCAGATTTGGTAGAGTTGTTTCAAGATCCACCATTGGGTACAAGGTCAGGATAGAACAATTCCATATGTCTCCTTATGCAATGTAGATAAGCTCTGGCATGGAGACAGTGGCTGCTTTTGAGTCAATGTTGATGTAACAAGGCTCTTTCTCTTAGTTGGGAACTACAGGAATGCTCTCTCAGGGGTGTCCATGATCACTTTCCTGAAAGTATACAGGTAGCACTTGTCAGCACTTGATTTCTATCACTGGGCTCTCCCAGACACCAACGCTGTGGGAATCTCTACCAAGTGAGCTGATGAGGTCAACGATACCAAAGAATTGGGCTCTGAGTTAAGGTAACAGTTTGTATCAATTTAGAGAAAACTGGTATAAAAACGTCTACAAATATGTAAGTGGGTGCAGAAATATATAGGTGTTAACATTGTTAATTTCATAGTTATTATTTTATGCTATTTAAAGTCTGCACACAAATGTTAGCAGAGGTAATCTGTCCTTTGTGAGATTACACCTATATTTCCCAACCTTTCTATTTTCTCAGGGTTTGCAGAAGCTTATTCAATGGTTATGAAGTTTTCTGATGGTCTTAAAATACAAAAAAAAAAAAAAATTCTAGAGTATAGCACACAACTCTCTTGGCCATCAGCAATTGAATATTTTTATAGTTCTTCTTTCTAGTTGTAATTTGTTGTTTTTAAAGCACCTTCATGATGAGAAGCATGTATTAACACTCCTACAGCAGCAACCACTGGTGAGTGTCTATACTAGCCAGGCACTGTGCTAGAGCAGTACGGATCGAAGTGCAGGCTATGGGTCCTTGCTCTTTGCAAAAGTCTCATATAGATGTTTAATAAGTGCAGAAGGTGAGAGTGCACTTTTAGAAATACCTGTATCATATGGCAAAAGTCTTTTTGATGCCAAATACGGACTTTGTATTTTGTATGTTTTTGTCAATTTTCTTTTGTTCTGGTAACTCTCTGTCCTCTGATTATGCAAATATGTTGATCTGTATGTGAATGGTCGGGGAGTAAAGGGGTATCTCATCTTTTGCTGGACATTGTTTGAGAAGCCCCATTCTATAAGGTTTTAGAAGATCATTGGGTATATTTTCCACAAAGTGTCTATAAAGCAGGAGACATTTCTTCTAATTGTCAAAGTGTAAACAGAGGGTGACATGAGCTACATAATATTGACTAGGTTCCCAAGCTCCCCATTGGGTACATACCCCAGGCTTGGGGCTAGCATGCTTCCACTCAACATGCATAGTTTACATCAACCACTACTAATCAGAACTTTAGTAGTACCAATAACCCAATTCTGGAGCTGTTCTCCAGCTCCCAGCATTCATAGACCAGTGATGCCTCAGACCAGCTTGAACAACATTTATTTCAATCACTGCAGCAAGGAAAGGGAGCATCTTGGAGAAGTTCATTTCTTTTCAGAAAATTTCCAAGCATATGAACTAAAGCACTGTTTACAAGAAAACTAGATATCCACCTGCAGAGAGGTGGGCACCCAGAGCCTTGATTGTCTTTGCTGGGTCAAAGCTAATGGAGCTGTTGATGTTGGGTGTTCACTTTGAAGAAACTACTCTATAAAATAATCTTCCTGCAGATCCAAGACTCTGGTGATGCAGAGGCCACTTTACCTCCTTTGTTCCTTTCCTTTGTTGGGGCCTAGCCTCATTCTCATTGGCTCATGTCTGCAAGATGGTTTTCTTTCCCGAGAAGACCCTGAACTCTGCCCTGAGACTCAATACTGTGAAACACATATCTCATACCAGGCTTATCCTGCGGGTGAAGCTTATTTCTTGAGGATGTGTCAGATAGCATTGATCCTTGACATACTTGGGAGGGAATGGAAAGATGACCGAATCATGAAGATACACACACACAGACACCCACACATGTGCACACACACACATAAACAAAACCATAAGAAAAGTGCATGTGTGTTTATGTGCAGAGGTGTGTACAGCAATCTAAGTGACAACTTCTCAAGTGGCATAGTGGCCTTCAAGATTGAACACAGTTATCCATATTCCAAGTGGCTTACTGTATCGGCTTGGTCAGGCAGGCTTTCAGTATACAGGATGTTCAATTAATTGATTAAAATAGACACTGGAAGGATTGTTCTGTGGTTCTGGCCAATACTCTGCGACCAGCCTTCAGAGGATGGGTCTGATGCCAGCAAGTCAGGATCATGCAGAGACACTGCTCCTTGGCCTCAGATTGTGATCACAGCTCATTCACTGAAGTAGTAGTTACCACACGGGAAACTGAGGCAGGTGCCACGATATACAGACTATGCTTCCAAGTGGTCCCTCAGGTGTGGTTCAAAGGGTAGGGTGATTGGCACTGTAAGGGGCTTCACGAGGAATCCTACACTCTGAACTTCAGGAAAGTCTGTGTCTGCAGTGATAAAAAAAAAAGGCCTTTAAAAAGTAGACACTTTGGCCTTTAAGTCTCGCTCCTCCTATTGTTTTTGAAATGGTCTTGACCAGTCTATGTTACCTCCTTGTGCAGCACGTCTTTCACCTGTGATGTGGGAATGGCCGTATCCCTCATGTAGAGGGTCATTTGAAGTATTACATATTAGTAAGGTGACCCTGAAGTGTGCCTGGCATATCACAGATGCTCATCAAACACAGAAGTTCAACAAGTTCAACAAATAGGCAGGTATCTAACCTCACATTGTTGATTTGTGTGTGTGTGTGTGTGGGGGGGGCATGGCACTGTGAGAGGAAGAACACCTATCAAACTTCTACTCAATTCAGAACCCCCTAATTTGCAGTTCCTTCTGCATGCTCCAGCCCTTTTCATCATGCTAGGCCCCTATGCCTTCCTGCCCACACAAAGTTACTTCTACAAGTATTTTCTCTGCCATCACGTGCTATCGGTATCACTCCTTTCCACATTGTCTTCAGCTAAACTGTATTACTGCCGCCAAAGGCAAGCCTTCTCCTTACTTCCTCTTCCTATTACTTCATAACACTGATCGATTTTGCTCCTTAATGTTGCAGAAATCTTTTTAATATTTGTCTACACTCACTGATTCCTGTCCTCCCATTATCTCTTAAACCAACGCATGCTCTATCACCGAACCCTCCAAAAAAGTTGTTATTGATGCCAACAGGGACATAATGCATTGCAAAATGCAACAACCGATTTTCACTCCTCATCAACATTTTGACTATACAGACTTTTGTCTCTCTCTTGATACATTTTTCCTCACAGTTTCCATGACTCTCATTAGTCACTGGTTTCCCTCCATTAATCACTGGTGACAACTTCTCCATCTCTTCATCTGATATTACCTCTTCTTTCTGATTCTGTTAGGCTGCAAGGCTCTACTCAGTACTTCTGCTTTTGTCTCCATATATTCACTCCCCATGCTAAGCTGTGTCATATATATGTGTGAGGCACAGACATTTCTGCTAAATTCATGTCTTAGAGATGCAACTACTTATTCCATTTACATGGATATCAAGGGGATATCTGAACTCAGCATGAGCAATATTGAATTCCTGATCACCTCCCCACCTGGAAAATCTGCTCTAACTGCAGCATTCTTCATATCACTTAATATCAATTTCAATCTACTAATTGTTCAGGAAAAGCACCCTGAGATCAGCCTTGCACTCCCTTCTAACATGCTACTTCCAAACCATTAGAAATCCTGGTCTTACCTGAGTATATCATATCTACTCTTACTGGGATGGTCCAGACTTCCATTATATCTAGCCGGAGTTGCTAGGACAGCATCCTACATGGGTCTCCGTGCTTCACCCACCTGTGTGCTTTCATTCTATTCTCAATATTGTGAGTAGCCAAAGTGATCCTTCATGAAGGCGTACTCAGTGATACTACTTTCCCACTCAACCCCTCAGTGCTTCTCCCCCCCCCTTTTCCCTCACTCCTCACTGTAAGCAAAAAGCAAGTTCTTTAAAAATGGCCTTCTAGGCCCTACTACATAAGATGGCATTCCATTTATTTCTTTAATCTTATCTCCTGCTCTTTTCCTTCTTGCTCAATGCATGCCAGACACACTGGACCCTGTGGCTTTCCTCAGACATGACTGACAGTCCCTGTCTTACAACCTTAAAGCTGGTTCTTCTGCTTGGGCAATAGTTCCTTTACCTGTGAGTGAGGCAACCTTCTTACCTTTCTCCATTTCTTTCCTCCCAGGTCAACCCTATCATCCTGCCAATAGCTCATACCCTGTATACCCTAAACTATTGAATGGAATATTCCATTCTGTATCAGCATTCCCAATGATCTGATCCATCTTGCTTGGTTCTGTGCTAGCTCACCACACCAGAACTCCTCGTACATGAAGTGATTATCATCTGTGTTAGTGTATGATTCATTGTTTAAAAGTTTCCCATTTTATTTTGTTTCCTTGCTGTGGTATGCTGCATGTACAAGAGTACAGGAGCTTGTGAATTGTTCACTTACATATCACAGGTTGGCTGGAATTAGTGGATCTTAATGAGTATGTTTTAGTGAAAGAATCACAACAATGAAATGACATAGACTATGTCATTTTTGACAGCTGACAGGAAAAGAAGGAATCAAGGGGTTCCTTATTTAAAGGAACAGGAGGGATTTTTGTCTGCAACTTCTGCTTCCATATTCTAAGATAACACCAGCAAGGGTATGAGTTAACTGGGGCAGAAATTGACCAGTAAAGGACTGGGACTAATGTTCAATAGCTGCTCATGTCCTCCTCTCCAAATAACCCCATATAAGTATTTTTCCTGTTAGATATTTTTAAAAAAATGAAACAAAAAAGCAAAAAAAAAAAAAAAAAAAAAAAAAAAAAAAAAAAAAAAAAAAAAAAAAAAAAAAAAAAAAAAAAAAAAAAAAAAAAAAAAAAAAAAAAAAAAAAAAAAAAAAAGACCGTGTTCTCTAAGCCCCAGGTTGTTCCAGAGTTCCAGTTATTCTTCTATGTTTTCTTTGGCTGAACAGAGGCTCTCTTTGGCCCAACTGCCCTCACACAAAGTGTTTCAAGGAAATTCCATTAGTTCTTTGCTGCTCCTGCTTCATGGGCTGCACGCTCTAGGGTAATCAGCATATCTTCCTGCTAACTGTCCTTCTGCACCTTCACTGCTTTAATATAGCTTCCCCCAGAAAGATGAGATTCTATTTGTATGCCAGGGAGAGCTAGAGGTATCTTGAACACTAGATACTTCCCAGGATCAATGTTTGCCCAATCAGAGCATATATCTCCCTTTCGCTGCGGTCATGGTCTGCTTTGCATGCGACTGCTGATGTTAATGCCACCATACTGGCCTGGACAAGGATGTCATAGGACCTGCTGTTTTGACAGCCCACTGCTTGCTGCTGGTGTCTTACCCCAGTTGCTCTGATGAAGCTTGCCGGTCCTTGGTACCCTCTGTACCCTCGGGATGTGCTACATAGTATCAGTGAGCAAGGACATGGGTCAGAAAGCTGTCATTCCTTGTTCCACTTTGGGAAAGCCAAGACCTAACATACAAGGACTGATGGAATGTGTAGGGCACAGGGATTTCTGAGGAATGTGTTGGAATGAGGAAAACACTCTTGTCATGGAAAGAAAAACTCGGTCCATGTGTAAAACCTTCTCCCCACGGTGCCTGCTGACGGGGTCACAGCAATCAGACTAAAGTACATTGACTGCTAGTTACCAAAGTGCATCTTGTGAACTAAACTTCCCAGAAATAGCTGCCACACCTTCATCTAGCACCCTGCAAGGCGAACTGACTGAGTTTCAGTGATTAGTAGACAGGTTGGAATGTTACACAGCCACATTATCTTAGGTGTTTTTAGCCCAAATTTTATGGCCACGTTGTCATCTCCCTCCGTGCCTGACCCAACAATCTTGTGATTACTAGGAAAACTCTTTTAAAATGTACAAACAGACCCAGTTTTCACCAGTACAAGGGCTAAAAATATCATCAGATAGCATTTTCCACTTCAGTGTAACCTGCTTACCTGATGCTTACCAGTATTTTAAAAAACTGCTTAATGACTTCTACTGTTTTATAAGTAATGTATGTAACAGTTAACACATTGGAAAGTGCAATTTGGGGTCACCTGAATCTCTGTTCCCTGCTTCATGGTCACTCATATTGAGTCTAGAATAAACTAAATTATATTCTCTTTGAGTTGAGAGCTGTTTTGTGTCAACAGTATTAGTTTTATGAACCCACTTTCTGAGCCTGCCTGGGAAAGAACTTTTTCAGTACAATCTGGGTTTGTGGGGAGTTTGAAAACAGAGAACTTTCTCAAGGATAGGTAGAGCTCCAGGTGTCCATGTTCTCCTGATGGAGTTTGTTCTTGTACTACAGCACTGTGGGCTTCAGACTTGATGGGGTCATGTTTTAGATAACCAGTAAAAGCCAGCTGCTACTCTTGTTTGCCTTGGGGAGTTTGGAGCTAGCTGGTGTGCGCTGTCTCTCTCTCTCTCTCTCTCTCTCTCTCTCTCTCTCTCTCTCTCTCTCTCTCTGTTTCTTTCAGCAACTGTAGTGTTCTAGGATCCAGCAACTCCATCCAGCTTCATGGTCACTCTTGCAACTAAACTGCTTTTTTCTTGCTTACTTTATGGATACTGTGCTGGGAGGGAAAAGCTTAGGTTTCAGATTTACACAGCAAAGATGAACAGATTGGTGTTTCATCTGCATGCAGCTCAAAGAATTTATATAAATGGTACAATGAACATTGTCTTTTGATAATCACCTTCCAAGGGTTGATTTGCTTGGCCCTCCCTAAGTCTTGTCAGCCATTTCACTGCCAACCATGTGAAATTCTGCCTTCCTCCAGCATTTATCTAATCAAATGAAGATTAACTTTTTGCAGTACTAGTGCAGTGTGTTGGGAGGACAGACACTCCTGATCCCAAGGGAATGAGGGCTCTTTTTTTTGCGATAAAGACAAGTGCATAAAGGCAACCCTTTGTTTACCGATCTCCTGAGTGGCCTCTTGCCTGAGGCTTTCAGCATCTCAGTAGTCCTGTCTTTTAAAACAGTGCTGCTTGATGTATACTGTCAGTCTTTTTCCTCTTATACTTGCTACTCCGATTGCATTCAGTTCTGGGCCCACATATGCTAATAGCCATATTAGGCAATTAGATCTTTATTCCCATCAGAGCTAAAGGATTTACAGACTGAAACGGGTTTGAAGAGGACATAATGTTTTTCCCCCAGAGCTAACTGGTGCATCCTGTGAAATGAGAAGTAATCATACTGACTTGGCCAAGACAATATGTGGCATGTCTCTGGCACTGAAGTAGTGTTCAAGAATTATCTTCTCTGCCGGTTCTCCCATTTTTAGCAGACTTACCTGGAGTTTTACCTAGAGTTGAATGCTTTCTCTGAGTTCCCTTCTGTAAAAAGGGGAGAGGTTAGTGAGTCTTTTCCCCCAAAGGAATGGTAGTTGCAGCCTAAAACTTCCTATCTGTTGCTTGTGAACACACTGGTGAGTGGAAACATATATGGGGGGGGGGGGGACAAGAAGAAAGCACACTGGAGTTGACGGGACTGGATATGGGTCGTGTTGAGAACCTGTCACTTGTCCCTTCTGTCTCTAGGTAGGAGTACCACCTTGTAGGCTGCACCTGATTTCCAGCTTGTCTATTTCTGGAAGTGGATTGACCATATATATGGCCTTTCTACAGGGCGAGAAACATGCCTTTTGATTTTTTTTATGAGCCCAGTATCTCACACTGCCTGAGAACAGAAACCTCTCACTATTATCTTGCTTGCTGAATAAATTCGGAGCTGCTGATGGTTCTGGGCTACTACTTTTGCTTAAAACCTCCTTAGCCTAGAGGCTAACGGTTGTGGGTCCCTGGGCCTTTGCACAAATCCCCTTTACTAGCTTACCCTACATTCAGTGACTTCACTTGGAAGTAAAGAAGTGTGTCCCCTGGCCACTCTTCTATATGTGGAACCTGATTTCCTGAGCTCCAAAAGGCTTGGGCTGGTGCCTGTTCTCCATACTTCCTATTATGAGACTTATTTCAGTTAGCTCTTGAGGTAAATGTGGTTGGCTTCTAAACACAGGCTGAAGGTAAAATGAAAACGCTAATTGCTAATGCTACCTTGCCCCCTAAACACACACACACCTGTGCACACACACACACACACACACACACACACACACACAGAGAGAGAGAGAGAGAGAGAGAGAGAGAGAGAGAGAGAGAGAGAGAGAGAGAGAGAGAGAGAGAAGAGAGACAAAGAGAGATGAAGGAGAGACAGACTTTGAAAATGTGTGCACTGTAACAAACCATAGTCTATGAGAGCAATGCAATGTTACCTTCCAGAAATACTGCAGGTAAAAGATTTCTGTCTGGCTCTTCCAACTTCCTAAAGTTGTGTTTTTTTAGACCTTTATCCCCTCCACCATTGTTCCAGGGTCATTATGTTTATCATCATATTTAAAGTCAACCATAACAGTTGCTCTTTGAGGCTCTGCTCTTCTCTTCCTCTGTCTCTTTTTATTTTTTGCTTTTCCCTTGATAGAACAGGTTTAGTGAAGAATTTATTTCCAAAATCTTCAGGCTGCTTTCAGTGCTAACTGATTTACTTCCTTCCCACCTCTGATATTATTTTCAGAACTCGAATTGTCACCTCATGGAGTCTTATGATAGTTTATTTATTTATTATTGATAGTTTGTTTATTTCTGTAGTACCCCAGAATAGCCATTTCCTATGCTTTTTTGTGCCCTTCACCTTTGTGGATTTTGTATCTATGAAATATATTCTATGTCCATAGCCCCCTATCTTTTTTTGTTTTCCGATTCTCCTTCCCTTCAGTTTGGTTCAGTATCCAATAAAACACTCCAAACAATGCTATTTGTTCTGATGTCCCTTTCAATTTTCTCTTTCTAAAGTGTTCTTAATGTTTTAAATCATCTTTATGCTGCCTTACATTGATCTTCACTTTGAACTTGTAACGTAAGTTTTTATAAATTTTCCTGGTACTTCATGCTTATCTTTACTTCAGCATTTACAGAACTTCCAGTTTATGTTTTTTTTTCTTTCTTTCTTATAACCTAGAACATTCTTTGGAACTGTGGGCTATGTGTTGAGGAGTATCCCCACAACCTATTTCTCATTTAATAGGTGGTTAGTAAACGAACAAAATATACTAGACATTATGCTTTTATTTTTCTATATATTCTGCAGTAACTAAGCAAAATCATGGAAAATATCAGTTTTCTTTACAAGACAGTAGACACAAAGGATTTCAAAAAGGTCAGATACAAAGAATTCCCTCATTCACTTCCCACATTTTACTAGCTATTTCAAACTTTCAAAGAAATTTTGTACCACATCCAGAATACGATGGAACAACTTCATTTCATAACATCAGCAAAACTGTTGTACCAAATCTCACCGACAGAAAGAAAAATAGTTCCTTAATAATGGATTTAATTACCAGTATTATAAAATGAATAAAAGTTTACAATATTCAAAGCAAATACTCTATTTTGTAGTTAAACAATTAGTACTGACCACAAGTACAAAACTCGGTGCCCCTCCCCCCATCTATGTCATTTTTCATTTCAAGATCCAGACCATCTACTCCTTGGTGTACTTTGGATTCTCATTTCCATTCCCAAAGGTCTGCCTCTGACTGCCCTAGGGGGTGGGGTAACCCCTAGCACCTGAATTAAGGATAGCCTCAACCTCTGCATCATCATCTGAATCCCAATCATAATTACATGGCCAGTCCTTGGAGCATCGGTTACGAACCCTTGCCACAAAATGCATGACTTTCAGCTTGCTGGATTCCACATGTGCTCGAGGGCCCCAGAAGAACTCGTACTCCACGGGACTGCTGCGGGGCACTGGCTTATAAATCAGGTACCCTCTGCGCACAAACTCTTCCGTAACGACCTTCTTTGGATCGCCAAAGATGCTGTGCTGCCGCCCAGGCTGCATTCCTAACTTCCCCAGCACTTTCCAGACCAGAGCCTCCTTGGCACTGTTGCCCATGATGAAGATGAGGGCTAATATGGACATGAGGAGACTTTTCTTGGTGCCCTGGAAATTGCTCCGCGCTACCGAAGGCTTTTGTGCCGGAGCAGTGCTAGAGCCTTCTTCAGGGGTGGCAGAGGCCTCCTCCGGAGTGCTCGGGTCTTCCTCCGGGCCGCCCAAGTTGCCATCGGGGGTGCTCGGGACCACCAACGCGGCCATCGGGGTCTCAGAGGCCTCTGAGGCCTGGATCTTGCGATTATTGCGGTTCTCTTCTGCGGCCCTTGCGTTTCGGCGGCGTCTACTCTTCCGTCCCCGAGGCATGTCTCTCGCTAGGCGCTGAGAGCAGTCCTAGGAAAGGATGCCTATAGCTTCTGCAGAAAGCAACTATCTCTACCTGAAAGAGCGGCTGCTGCTGAAGCTCCAATGTCAGTCGAGTCTTTGTAGCAACAACCCAACGTTATTAGTCACAAAGCTTGTTCTCCCACAGCGAACTTGCTCCAGCTAACGGCAGCGGCAAGCGCGCGAGAAAGCTCACCAGAATTGGCTCCGCCTCTCCTGCCGCGCTCAAGCCAAACACCACAGAGGAAGTGGGCCGGACCTTCGCAAGGACTTCCGCCATCTGATAGGAAAAGGAGCCCACTACTGCAATGGTGGGGTAAGGTTAGAAACGACAGCTAAGAAACAAACAACAACAAAAAAAGAAAAGAATAAAATTAAAGAGATTATAGGAAGGTATTCGTGAAGGTTGAGGATACACGGGAGCAAAGAAGAATAGCATAGAGTTTCCGTAGTCTTCCCTCCGGTATAGACATCGCAGGGCTGGGGAAGCAGTGAGACTACCCCTTTCTACACCCAAGGTCGGCTGGGGGCGGGGAACAGCCTTTAGGGTGGTTTTATGCTCAGAAAGAATCAGACTCCAGCCCTCCTTTTCTGTCTTGACTTACAAAATGCATACACTGACTCGTTTGGTGTTCAGAAGGTGTTTATGTATATTTAATATTTCATGTAAGCCCAGAATAATACTGTTGATGGTCAAAGGGCTGGGGATGAGACGAGATGAAAAGAGAGCAGTGCTTAAGAGGCGCACAGCCTTTACCATGTAGTATTTCACGAGGTTATTAAGCAAGGCACTCACATGATCCGACTTGAATCCTGCAGCCTCACAGAGCAGCGGATTGTCTCCTGGCTGACCACAACAGGAAGCAATTAGAATAATAAAGAAAAAGAATGGAAATAAGCCTTAAGGCTGTTGCCATGGTGACAAAAAGCGTGACCTTTGGAAAGTTTCAAAGACTGGATTGGAAACAAGGAATGGGGAGGACGAGATGGAGTGCAGGTTTCTAAAGGAAAGTCTACCTACATATGTTCATTCATTTCTTTCAGAGCAAACTGTGAATTTATCCACTCCTTGCTTGGGCTCATTGTTTCTTCTGCCTTAAGTGTTTTCCCTCCCTTCTCCACTTATCTAAATTTCATCTGCCTGCTCACAGGCATCTTCCTCCTAGTTTATCTTGATCTGCCCCAAAAGGATAATGAGACAATTTTCACTCCTCTGAGGAAGGCCTTATAGTTAACAATTTGTTTCTCTCTCAGCTCATTCCAGGTACTAGCTTGGTCATCATTTCTGACCCTGTTCTCTGCTCTGTAAAATGGAGGTAATTAAAGTATTGTCTTAGGGCTGGAGGAATAGCACAATGGTTGGAGAGCTTGTTTAGCCACTGCAAGTCCCTAAGTTCGATTAACCAACACCACATAAGCTGTGTGTGGTGGCACAAGGCAATAACTGCAGGACTTAGAAGGTTGAGGTAGAAGGATTTGCCGTATGTTCGAGGCCAGCCTGAGCAAAATAATGAGCTAAGGACTGAGTGAAACCTTGTCTCAAAAAAGAAAGGAAAAGTACTATCTCTGTAGGGCTGAGTGATTTGAGAAAGTAAATGACATGTTTTTGTCACATAGTAAGCATACATTTTGCATCTGTAGCTGTTCAAAGTACTATGTGAGTTGCATTTAATCAATACATAGTGAAGGAATGCATGACAAAAACAATTTCACATGAATTCTTCACTGAACTCTGGAAAGGCAATGAATGATCTGTTTGGCTAGAAGAGATCATTTTCCTGTTTCACAGGGCCTCAGCTTGTAGTTCTATTGAGAGAAGGAACCCTGTCCAACTCATAGTATTTGATATCTTACAGTCATTGGTGGAATTTGTAAAATAGGATATGGTTGCATCTGGTAAATGGATTCTGGAGTGCAGCAGGAAGATGTGTCACTGAGAAAGCAGAATTGCTAGCTGAATTGCACCCAGCCAGGCCAAGACCCCTGCACATGTGTAGAAAGAGGATGTCTAATGTACAAAAAGAGACATTAAAGTCAGACCTGAGAACATGAATTCTGGTTCAGGCTACATCACAAACCCTTGGATCTTCATAAATCCTTACCATTTGATTTCTCTACAAAAAGGCCAATCTCTCTAGTCTTGATTTCTTGGCTTGTCTCTCTGGAAGTCCAACAACAAAATTACAGCCTCTGGATCAAAATAAGTTCCCCTTAGTTCAGTATTTACTTATTCATTCATTTTTATATTTGGAGTTTGTATGCTTAGAATGCTGCAAAATTGACTATAGTCTTTCAGATTGATCCCTCACACTGATTGAATATCATGACAATGTAAAATTGTCAAAGCTTACTTTGTTAATGAAAATTTTATCACCCCCCCCCCCCAAGCCTACTGAGACCTCCTTTTTGATAAACCTATGCCCAAGGCATTTTTGAGCAGTGGTTATTTGTTGTTGCACTCTCTTCTACCCACAAATTAGCCAACTGAGGAGACAGTGCCATTTCCCTGCTCCACTCTCCAACAGATACAAAACACCTTTGTGTTGTACTCTGGACACATAAGACCTTATTTTTAAGTAATATACAACCTAGGGCCCGAACTTCTAGGCCAGTGGAGCATAAAGTCATGTGAACAGGAAGCAAACATTTTTCTAGTGCATCACTAGAGGTGATGGTGAGTGTTACCATTTCCACCACCACTCCTTGACTCCTGGACCCATGAGTCCTGATGCGAAAAAAAAAACAAAAAACAAAAAACAAAAAACACCGTATGTTGGACACTGATTCAGAGCATGTACAGCCACTAGTCTCCACAATCTCTCTAGAGATGTAATATTGTTTCTGTTAGGTATAGTCAACTCCGATGGCTTCCACTTGGTCCTTCCCATTATTATAATCCTCACGTTACAGGTTAGGGAAACAATACGAAGAATGCTGCCAGATATTTAGTGTATCTATTCCAATTATGTATTCTACAAGAGGGATTCAGTGACCTACTGGACTTCCTGTGAGTCAGATTTGGTGAAGAGCCTATTGATAACCTGACCTCCACAGGCTCCTACTCTTACTGGAAGGCACAATAATGTTTTGGATTGCCAGGAATTAGCATTAGTTCAGAACCAGTATCCAGTAGTCCTCGTAATATCTGCTCATTTCCTTTCCCCCAGTATACAGTTAACCTGGTAAAAGGCTGTATGTTCCTTTGGAAAAGGATGGGAGAAAGACTGACAGTATATCTCTTTGGTAGTGCACCAGTGTCCTTCCTCAAGGGACTTGGCCTGTCCTTTATCCAAGGACATAAACTGGGTCATATCTGGAAATTGATTGAGGGGTCATGATTCTCTGCTGCTACTATATCTGAGCTAGATTTTTATACACGTGCCTCATTTTTTTTCTGTATAATTCTAGTAAAACATTAGTGGGCTTCCTATACTTTTCAGTTCTGGTAACATCATGATTGATTAGCCAATGCCTTAAGTCTGCATGTGTCAGACCATTCCAATTTTTGCTTTGCCTCTGCTTTTCATTGCAGTAGGCGTTAAGTGACAGTTAACGGTTACCACCTGGTTTTGCCACTCCGAGATCCAATCATACCCACTGCATTTAATTTTCCCAAGTGAGCAACTGCAGTTCTCACTGTGAAGTCTGCCATGAAGAAGAGAAACATGTTGGTACTCCCATCACCAATCTGTTTCTTAAAATATTAGTAAGGGGTACCAGTTCTGAACTTTCCCAATGCTGAGGAATAGATTTTTTCCTGATAAATCCACTCCAGCATTCCCATTTCCCCAAGCTTTTGAATATCTTCATCAACAGGAAACCAAGAGATATCCAGCTCACTCTCAGTGGACCATCTTTTGATTCATGTTTCTGCCAGAAAAAAAAAAAAAAACTGTTGACACCATTTTTAACTTCATGATCTACAACATTAAATCTAGAATCTCTGCTTAATGGGCCCATACCACGAAATTCAAACTGATCTAGGTTTATGTTTATTTCATCATTATTCCACACTCTTAAAATAAATCCACTGTATGTTCTCCCCAGACCTTTGCTTGTAAGATCTATAAAAATCAAGAAGTTCCTTCATCATGTATTACGCTTCCTCATGAGTCATATGGTGAACCTCACCTTTTGATGTTTTCTGAGATTTGATCCCGGTTATATGCCTAGATGTCGTGTTTTGGGACAAAGGCATCAAAGACATGTTATTCTAAGTCTCTTTACTTAGAGGTCTCCGCAGGTTGACTCGATGGGTATACCTTCTGAAAGAAGGGGTGAGCTGGCCATGGACCCCTGAGTAGAGTTTTTCTTTCCATATTTATTGGGGGGAAACAGAAAGGGTACGCTAATGGGAAAAATGCCTACATTGAATTATAAAATTACCAGTCATATGGATGGGGATTACCACAAGGCAGGGTGTATTCTTATCTATCACTGAGATTATAGGGGGGTGGGGTGGGAAAAAGCTTAGGCAAAGAGGTACATTAGTTAAATTCCACAGAGGAGAAGGTCTTGGGATAAAGAATTTATCCATCATCAATATAGCAGGTGTGCAGCCACCCTTGAAGTAAGCATCTTTATAAGAGTTTAGAGTATGGGTAAACATTAGAGATAAGCAGAGAATAGGCAGGCATACCTTCTCAAAACGGGCACATTACAGCCTGTGAAGCAGACAGCCTAAATTTCAACTTATAGACGCTTGAGAGAGTCTTCACATTTATGAATTATTGAGTCCCCACACCTAGAGGCACAGGTGAATGGAAAAGGTGAGTCCTGAAGAGCATCAGCATTGTCTTGCCTGGTGACTGCAGCAGGGAATATCATTACTGTTTCCATAAGCACCACAGGATTCATTTCCTAAGGTATAAATAAAGAAGCTAACTGCACAGTGCATGGGGGTGGGGATGCCTCTGTTATTGGGGGTGGGTAAATCTTTCCCCAAAGTAAAATAATCCCTTCAGGATTTAGGAATTCTCTAGCCTTATCAGTTTCCTTTTGAACATCACCGTCTCAATTTACAAAATCCCATTCTTTTCCAATTAATGCCCTTGTTTTAACTGCAGGTATCCTTTGAGGCTGGGAATTAAATTTGGGCTGTACTTCAGTGAATTATATTATGAGGACTTGCACTTGGTTTTCAGCAACTTCAGCCCTGTGAGTAAAAGAAAAAAGATTTTCCTTCTGGACACACTTAAATATCTTCAGATTGTTTATGTGTGTTTGGAGCTGTGAATTTGAATCTTTGAGTTCATTATTTTATTATTTTGTTGACACATTTAAAAACCTTTACATTGATGATGTGTGCCCGGAGCTCATTACTGTCCTTTACTAGTTTGTTCAGTCATTCAAAGAGTAACCAGCCAGCATTATATTATTTACTCTTACAAAAATACTGAGAAGTATTGTTTATGGAGTCACTACCACCTCACAACTGCAGAATTAGAATAAGCAAAGAGATCTACCTCTAGTATTAGTTTAACCAGTTTACACAATTATTATTTATGCTTCCTACATTATCTGAAGAACAGACCATGGATATTTTAAGTCTATCAACTAGAGAGCCACTTGGAGAACCACTAAGCTGGTTAGAAAAATTCATCATTATAATTCTGTTTCTCAAGAGCTACTCCTGGTTCCAAGATCTGTATCCATTAGAGTCATTTAAAAAAAGAATTATCCAGAAATTGTATATACATTACGTTAGCTTACAGAGTCAAAAGTGAAGCATCTGTAACTGTCATCTGTGACATGAGAAAGGAGAAATCAAAATTGCTATCTTAATGTGGGTGAGTTGGAGGATGTATCAAATGAGAAGACAGAAGATGGGCTGGAGGAATGGCACAGCCCAGCAAGTGCAAGTCCCTGAGTTGATTCCCCAGCACCACATAAGCAGGGCGTGCCAGTAATCTCAGCACTTGTGAGGCTGAAGCAGAAAGATTACCATGAGTTCAATGCTAGCCTGGACAACAGAGTAAGTTCAGGACTAACCTGAGCTACAGAGTGAGACCTTGTCCCCCACCCCACAAAAAAAAAAAGAAAGAGAGAAGGTAGAAGCTGAAAAACAAAGGAGTCAAGAGCAGATCAGCAATTTCAGATGACAGATCTAAAACTTCATTGTAGAACAGCCAGTGTGAGTGTAAATTGCAGATAAGTTTCTAGAGGTGATGGCAAGAATCAAAGCTCTGCCAGATGAAGCAAAGCCTTTCTTCTTCCTTTTAAAAAATTTGATCCAAACTACCCTTATATTGTTTGGTGCCACCCAAATCCCACGCGGGTCTTCTTTCCTTTGCTTGCTGGTGCATGTTAAACATCCATGGACATACCCAAAACTCTGGCCCACTGATGAGTTGAGTATTTTCCTAATCCATTTCAAATTTACAGAGCTTAAGGTTACATTGTTGTTCCCATTAGACTAATGGTAGATTCCTCAGCAGAAACTCTGCAGGCCAGGAGAGATGGAAACATGTATTTCAAGTATTAAAAGGAAATAACTGGCAATGGAGAATAATATATTCATCCAGAAAAGGAGTCACTCAGAC